>OY288239.1:19271744-19324244 GCA_958450325.1 Agrostemma githago | reverse complement strand
AGGTATGGAACCCCTCTTTTTCCCAGGAAATGGATCGAACATCTATCGTGCCTGCCTGGGTCATCTTGCCAGATTTAGACCCATTCATGTGGACAGCTCCAATTTTAAGCAAAATAGCAAGCAAAGTAGGGAAGCCCATGTTTGCCGATACTGCAACTACATTCAAGGAGAAGATTTCGTTTGCCAGGATAATGGTGGAGGTTGATGTCTCGAAAGATCTCCCTAATATGGTCACTATTAACACCCCATACTGTGAGAAATCGGTGCAGCGTATTGACTACGAATGGTTGCCATTCTATTGTGTGGGATGTGGTAAATTAGGCCATCTGAAGGGTAGCTGTAAATGGGAACGAAAGAAAGCTACTCCTGAGAACGGAATGATGTGTAAATCTACTCGTTATACGCCAAAGAAGAAGGAATCCTCAGGGATAGGTGGTACCTCAGTGGTGAACAATGGAGTTGAGACGGTGTCTAACCCAGCAGTTCATCCCACTGTAATGCACTTAGGACCCCTGGGGATTGAGCACCATGGAGGCTTACTCGCTGGCTCAGGACCCCACGTGCTAGGTGTAGATGCTATAGGAGAACTCGGGAAGGACGGTAAGGAGGTGGGCTCAGGATGCGGGGAGCTAGGCCATCATCCTCCTACTGATCCGGAACCTGGGTTTGTTCCTGTGGCTAAGCACTCAGGATGCAGTGGGCTAGGCTTAAAGGCGAAGGGATCCATGGGAAAGCTCGGAAAAATGGGAATAAGTAAGGGTGATGAGGAAGGGCTAATTCTTCTTCACACGCCTAATAGATATGCTGTCTTACAGCAGGAAACTGATGTTGGGGAAGGAAATGCAACAATAGAGGTTAATGGGGATATGATTCCTAATGTGGAGCCTGTTCCTCCAGATAAATTTCAATGAAAATAGCAAGTTGGAATATTAGAGGAGGGAACGAGATTGTTAAGCAGCAGGAGGTATTGAGGCTAATAAAAACCAATAAGATTGATGTTTTGGGGCTCTTGGAAACAAGAATTAAGGAGCATAGTAGTCAGCGGATTGTTAGAAATATGTTTAAAGGATATAAGGTGAAGTGCAATTATGAATGCCCATTATAATGGCCGCATCTGGTTAATTTGGAACCCTAACAGCACGAGGGTTGATATTATTCAAGTTCACGAGCAATTTATTCATAGTAAAATTCAGAATTATGCTGATGGGAAGGAGTTTTTTATGACAGTAGTATACGGGAAGAATAAAGGTGAAGACAGATCTGCTTTATGGGAAGGGATTAAGGAAATTAGCAATAATGTTCAGAGTTGGGTTGTGTTAGGCGATTTCAACATTGTACGGAATGAGCATGAAAAGGTTGGAGGCAAGTCACCTGATAAAGGAGATATGAATGACTTCAATAATTGCATTCTGGATAGTGATCTGGCTGAAATGACAGGACAAGGTTGTGAATATACTTGGACTAACAAGCAGGAACCTACAACTCGTGTCTGGTCTAAATTGGACAGAGTTTTAACTAATGGGGACTGGGTAACTTTATTTCCTGATTCTCACGCTTGTTTCTTGGAGTCAGGAATATCGGATCACTCCCCTATTCTGATTACTCTCTCATTAGATGCAAGGAAAAGGGCAGGCTTTAGTTTCCTTAATTGTTGGATTAAGCATCCACATTATTTTTCGATTGTACAAGCTGCTTGGAGGAAGAAAGTGAATGGGAGTGCAGGGTTTAAACTTTTCAGTAAGCTCAGGAATACCAGGAAAGCATTAAAAACTCTTCACTCTCTGAATTATACGTGCTTGGGAAAGCGTATAAATGAGACAAATAAGGAACTGGAGGACTGTCAAAAAGCTCTTCAAAGGGAACATTTTTCTTTGAGACTCTACATTAGGGAGCAAGAACTGTTGGACAAATGTAGAGAACTTAAGCAAGCTGAATTGAGCATTCTGCAACAGAGGTCTAAGATGGACAATCTGGCTTATGGGGATGAATCTACTTCTTATTTTCATGCGAGAATTAAAGAGAGGAAGAAGCAACAAGTGATTGGCAGTATTGTGGATAGTAAGGGTAGACAAAGGAAAGGATTAACGGAGGTTGCTCAGGGGTTCCAAGAATACTATGAAATATTGCTGGGTGAATCACATTCTACTAGTGCTCTTAATACTGATACTATGGATACGGGTAAACTAGTAGACGAAAGGTATTGGGAGCAACTACTCAGCATACCCACGGAGGACGAAATAAGGAATGTTGTGTTTGCTATAGGGTCGGATAGAAGTCCCGGACCGGATGGGTTCTCCTCAGAATTTTTCAAGTCATCTTGGCACATTATAAGGGAAGATTATTGTGCTGCAGTTTGGGAATTCTTCAAAAAGGGCAGGATGATTAAGCAAGCGAATACCACGTTAATCACGCTCATTCCAAAAAAGGAGGTCTGTAACTCGGTATTGGATTTCAGGCCAATTTCATGTTGTTCCGTCTTCTATGTGAGTAAACTTCTGACAAACAGACTCAAAAAGGTTATGCAAGACTTGATAGGACCTGAGCAGGCAGCCTTTGTTCAGGAGAGGAGCATTCATGAGAATATCGCTTTGTCGCAATCACTAATTAAGAGCTATGGTAGAAAGTATATTACACCTAGATGCTTGATGAAGATAGACCTAAGAAAAGCCTTTGATTCCTTGCAATGGAGTTTCCTAGAGCAAATGATGAATGCTTATAAGTTTCCAAGCCAGTTCACGAATTGGGTAATGCAGTGTATTAGGGGATCATGGTTCTCTCTGAAAGTTAATGGAGCGAATTATGGGTTCTTTAAAGGGGGGAGTGGGGTAAGGCAAGGAGATCCCTTGTCACCCTACCTCTTTGTACTTAGCATGGAGGTCTTATCTAGAAGGATGAGGCAAATCGTACTGCAACCAATGGTCTCGTATCATCCTAAATGTAGCAAACTCAAGCTAAATCATCTAGTGTTCGCTGACGACCTGATGATCTTTACTAGAGGAGATAACCCATCAGTAAGAGCTGCAATTGACGTCTTAGACGGATTTGCAGAGGAGTCAGGCTTGCAAGCAAATAAGGATAAAACAAGCATCTTCTTCGGTGGGGTAATTAACTCAGTTACAGAATTAATTTTGAAGGAAACAGGGTTTCAGCAAGGTTCCTTTCCATGTCGCTACCTTGGCTTACCTCTAAACTCTGTTAGTAACAAGAAGGAGCAATATGATGCACTTATAAGGAAGATACAACATAATATTCTCTGCTGGTCTTCGAAATTACTTACATATGCTGGCAGAACTCAATTGTTGAATTCGGTAGTGTTTGGGTTGACTAATTATTGGAGTGCTAATACGCTATTTCCGGTTAATGTAGCAAAACGAATCAAACAGATGTGCAAAGACTATTTTTGGAATGGAAGCAGGGATGGTCGTCGTATGGTTTATAAAAGCTGGAAGAGTATTAGTGTGCCTTGGCAGGAAGGTGGGTTTGATGTCAAGGACTTGGTGTCATGGAATAAAGCGTTAATGGGTCACTGGTTATGGAAAATTTTAAACGATACAAAGGGGATTTGGGCGAGATGGCATCAGAATTATATCCTCCGGAATGATAGTATATGGAAAATTCAGAAGAAGGACAAGCATACTGCTACTTTCAAGAGCATTCTCAAAATTAGGGATGAGTTAATTAGCAAGACCGGAGGAGAAGAGGAGGCGAGACAATTATGTGGCAGCTGGACCGTGGACGGCAAATTCAAAATTGGATTGGCATATGACTGGTTCAGGGAGAAACATCCTAAAATTCCTTGGATGGCCAGAATGAAGAGGAAGTACTTGGTCCCGAAACACAGATTCATTGTAGCGATGGCAGGACAATGCAATTTAGCTACAATGGACAATATGCAAAAGAGAGGGATGTGTATGGTTAGTAGGTGCATCTTGTGTAAGCAGGAAAGTGAAACTCATCAACACTTGTTCTTCTCTTGTCCGTTTTCGAGACTGATTTGGCAACATCTATTGAATTGGATGGAAATTACAGGGAGAGGCCGTGACTTAGTTACTGAGTTGCAATGGGGAACGGGAAGGAAGGTCCAGAAGCACTGGAAGAACGCGTGGTTTAACGCAAGTATAGCAGCAGCGGTGTATCATATTTGGCAAGAGAGGAATAGCAGACTCTTTGGTAGCACAGCGAGGTCCTATCAAAGCATTGTTGGGCAGATTAAATTTGAAGTCTACACAAGGCTTAATAGCAAGAAAGTAGATTTAGCAAGGGAACGATTATTGTAGTAGAGGTTTGTAAGCTCTTGTAAGCTCTAGGGGATATATCTTTTGTAAGAACCCTGCTTCTTTATCAATAAAAGAGGCATAATCCTTCTTGCAAAAAAAAAAAAAAAAAAAAAAAATAAAAAAAAAAAATAAAAAAAAAAAAAAATAATAATAATAATAATAATAATAATAATAATAATAATAATAATAATAATAATAATAATAATAATAATAATAATAATAATAATAATAATAATAATAATAATAATAATAACAACAACAACAATAATAACAACAACAATAACAATAATAATAATAACATTGCTGCGGTTTGGCGATTAGGGCACACCTCCACCGCCCTTCTGCCACCCTTTTTGCTCGCACCGCTGCCGCGCCGGCCTACCCAGCCGCGCCGGCCTCCCCAGTCGCCGGCCTCCTCTGCGTCACCGTCGCTGGTCGCCGGTTTGGGCTCTGCTTTGTTTGCGTTTAGGGCTTCACCCCAGTCCTTTGCGTTTACGGGTTTTGCGTCCACTGCCGTCGCCGGCCGGGCTCACGCCGCCGCCACCTTCGCCCGCCGCCACCTTCACCCGATGGCCACCAGACCTCACGTCGCCGGTCATCGGTTGTGAGCGCGAGAGAGTCTGCGGTTCTGCGGTTTTGCGGTGTGTGCGCTGCTGCTTCTGCTTTTCGTCGGCGCACGTGGCCGCCGGTGCCGCTGATTCGCCGGTGTCACGTCGTCGCCGGTGTCACGTCGTTGCCGGTGTGGTCAGTTGGGTGCGTGTTTTTAGCGGGTAATTGGGCTGCCGACGTGGGTTCGGTTTGCAGGAGTTTCGGGGTTGCCGACTTGGTGTTCGGGTTGTTTTCAGGCTGTTACGGTCTGCTTCCGACTGCTGCCGTCCACCTCCGTCCCGGGTTTAGTTCTTTTTGCTCATTTTGTTTCTTTTTCGTTCTCGGTTTCTCGCTTCCGTTGTTTGCCTTTTCTTTTTACGTTGGGTTTACTTTCTTGTCCCGTCATGCCCGACCTTGTGCGTTTTCACTGCCCTTTTGTGGGCCTCGATAGGTGTAGGGATGGTTGGGGTAAGGGTCTTGTTAAGAGTTCTTTGCTCATCCATCTCCGGGATCATCATTGTAAGGGGAAGGCACGGGATAACACGCGTCAATCTCTTACTTCTTTATCTGTTTTTTTGGCTGCTGAGACTACTTTTCGTCGGATGGGTATTTGGTTGTGTGGAGTTTGCTTCCGTACTCATACTCATAGTATAGGGTGTAAACACGGAGGGGAGTCTATTGAGGCCCCTAATTGTGGGGACGGGGTTATTCGCTTTGTCCTCTATGGCTTTCCCCGACCTTCTGCCCCTACTATTTCGTCGTCTAGTGTCGTTGTTGGTCCTCCGGCTTTTGGGTTTAATGTGGCTTCTCTGGATCGTTTATTGGCTAAGGGTTTGCGTACTGTTAAATCCATCCCTCCTAAGTGTCGTTTAGGGTTTTCCCGGATTCTTAGGGGGGTCCTTGATGAGGTGGCTGCCTCTCCTCGTGATCTCTCTTGTTGGGTCACCTTGCTTGCGCTGCCTCTTTGCATACTTAAGACTTTCTCCCCTAGGAGTAACCTTGAGTGCCGATCCGTTATTCGGCGACAGCGCCAGGAGGAGAGCATTTCTAGTGCCATTCGTTGTTGGGGTGAGCCGGGTGGCCGTTTGCTTCTTCTGCAGGATACTTTGGCTGAGGTTGCTCCTTCTTTTAGTGTGGATGAGGACCTTGACTTGAGTGACCTCAACATTAGGCAGTGTCGGAGGAAGATATGTGATGGGCATTACACTGCTGCCGTCCGTGTTCTTTCTTCTTCTGGTGTTGCTCCTTACACAGATGGTACTCTTTTGGCTTTGAAGGATAAGCACCCCGTCGTCCCTTCCCCCGCTTTGCCTCCTTTGCCTGGTAGTCACCATTCCCTCACCGCATCTGCATCCGTGGTTCTGGATATGATTAGAGGTTTTCCGCGTGGCACTTCCTGTGGGAGGGACGGTTTTCGTGCCCAACATCTTTTGGATTGTTTGAGTGGTGCCGCAGTTGCTGTCTCGGATGATCTGGTCGCATCTGTCACTCGGGTGGTTAATCTCTTTCTCGAGGGCAGTTGTCCGCAGGTTCTTGGAGAGTACATTGCTAGTGCTCCGCTCACCCCGCTTGTTAAACCGGGCGGCGGTATTCGGCCTATTGCTGTTGGTACGATTTGGAGACGGCTTGTCTCTAAGGTTGGTGCTTTCCTGATTGGTCCATCGCTGAGTGGATATTTTTCCGGTCTCCAGTTTGGAGTTGGGGTATCTGGTGGGGGTGAGGCTATCTTGCATGCTTTGAACCGACTTGTTGAGGTTCAGGGTGGTGAGGTAGGGCTTTCTATGCTCTTGGTGGACTTTCAGAATGCTTTTAACATGGTTGATCGAGAGATCATGTTACAGGAGGTTCGTAATCGCTGCCCTGTTCTCTCCCGGTGGGTGGAATTCTGTTATTCTCGTCCTGCTCGTTTATATTATGGTGAGCACAGTCTTTGGTCTTGTCAGGGGGTCCAGCAGGGTGATCCTTTGGGTCCTTTGCTTTTTTCTTTGGTGTTACATCCCTTGGTTTGTAAGATCCGGGACACTTTTGACTTGAGATTGCAGGCTTGGTATTTGGATGATGGCACTATCGTCGGGGATACCTTGATTGTAGGGAAGGTTTTGGAGCTGATTAAGGATGATGGTCCTCGATCGGGACTTCATCTTAATATCAGTAAAACCGAGGTTTTTTGGCCTACGGAAGATCCTAGGAGTAGGCTCCCTGGTGTTTTTCCCCCTGCTATCGCCAGACCGATGCGTGGTGTCAAAATCCTTGGCGGGCCTGTTAGTGTGTGCCATGATTTCAGCAGTGAGCTCGTGATGAGTAGAGTGAACAGAACCATCGCGCTTATGGGTTCTGTTGCTCTGCTTGATGATCCGCAGTGTGAGTTGCTGTTGCTACGGGCTTGTACTGGTATTTCCAAACTTTATTTTGCTTTACGTACTTGCTCGCCAGCTGTTTTTGAGTCGGCTAAGCTGGCTTTTGATGAGGCGCTTCGTTCTCACCTAGAACGTATTGTCGTTGCGTCCGGACCTGGTTTTGGCGACTGGCAATGGCGGCTTGCCACTCTTCCCTTTTCTTTTGGAGGGCTTGGAGTGTATGCAGCTGGAGATGTCCTTAAATATGCCTTTGTGGCATCTCGGCTGCAATCAGCTGGTTTGCAAGCCTCGTTGCTTCGTGCTGCGGGTGTCTCAGCCCCTGGTCCGACTTTTGATGCGGCCTTGTGTGGGCTTAGAGAGGTTCTGGGTCCTGTTGTGTGTGATCCTAGTGAGATCGCTGCCCCTAAACTTATGAAGTCTTTGGCAGATATATATTTCACGAGGGTTGTTGCTACTGCAGAATCAGATTTCCCTTTAACCCCCCGTCAAGTTGCGCTGTGGAAGTCTCAGCTAGGTGGTCATGCTACTGATTGGCTGCGAGCTGTCCCTATTTCAGGTTTGGGTCAGACTATGAACGGTCGAACGTACCGCTGTGTGCTTAGCTATCGGTTGGGCGTTCCTTTGTTTTCCGTGACTGGACCTTGTCCTGCCTGCTCTCGAGTCTTCGACGGTGATATCTATGGGGACCATGCTGTGTCCTGTGCGGGGGCTGTTGGGATAAAACACCGACATAACCTCGTCCGGGACACTCTTATGGATATTTGTTTCCGTTCTGGGGTCTCGGTAGGTAAGGAGGTCGATATTGGCCTGATCGACAGTCATGACAGATCCTTGCGTCCCGCAGATTTGTTGCTTTATTCGTGGGACAAGGGACGTGATGTATGCGTCGATCTTACTGGGTCTTCTCCTCTGACTCAGTCCGGGCTCTCGGAATTCACGCCGGGTCGTGTTGTGGTCGACGCTGCTCGGCGCAAGTGCGCTAAGTACCGAGACCTGTGCGCGCGACTTGGATATGGGTTTTTGCCTTTTTCCTTTTCTTCGCTGGGGGAATTGGAGGCGGATGCTATCAGCTTGCTTAAAAGGGTCCAAAAATTTTCGATGACACAGGACGCCGGAGCACGCGCTGCTCCTTTTATTTTTACTCGGCTTAGTTTTGCTATAGCCAAGGGGGTGGGGGCCCAGATAGTATCTCGGCTGCCCACCAATTTTTTGTAAACTTTGTTCTGATCTATCAATAAAATTCTCCATTTATAAAAAAAAAAAAAAAAAAATAAATAAATAATAATAATAATAATAATAATAATAATAATAATAATTTGTTCTCACTTAAAATTCATCATTAAAGCTAGGATTTCATTGTACAAAGACAATCCTAAGTATGCTAGGATTATAGAGTTCTTGTATAGCAACTAAAATTAGTGTGATAGTCTTTTTGCAACTTGTAATTTCATTACATTAATGAAATGATGATCTTTTTGCAAAAAAAAAAAAAAAAAAAAAAAAAAAAAATAATAATAATAATAATAATAATAATAATAATAATAATAATAATAATAATAACAACGGTCTTGCAATAAACTTGGCGTGAGACCGTTTCATACAATAATTTGTGATGTAATTCCACTGAATCGGGTTGACAAACAAAATTCAGGCATAAACATCAACACATACAGGGAATAAACTACGCTTATATAAACAAAGAATTTTTCAAAGGAAAAGTAGAGATCAAAGACTATTGGTTTGCCACGGCATTAATCATGAAATGAAATAATACTCCACAGTGAAACACAAAACCCGTCTAAACATAAACCGTGGAGGGAGTAAATTAATTTCATCTAATTAAACTGCAGCATTAAGCCACCACCGCCATACAAAACCCTAAAAATTTTGCAGCATTAAACCATAAAAGAACATTAAAATATTGCGGCATTACACCAAATAAACCACCATACAAAAACCATAAGAATATTGCAGCAACATAAATTAAACAAAAATAATAGAGTAAGATTAAATGTAACGAAAGGAGAAGATGGAGTGGAAGCGGGTGGATATACTTTTTGACAGAGTTGAGCACGGCTGTGAGTTCTAAGAACGGGCATTTGCTTATTCAAGCACACACAGCTTTCCTTTTCCCTTCCAAATTCAAAAAAAATAGCTGTGTCGGGACACTTGGATACGATACTTCTAAACGATTCGGAACAACGTAGACCTAAATCGAGTATCCTAAGAAATAACAAAGAACGATTCAGATCATCAGATTCAATTAAAATCAAAAATTGGCCTACTAATCATCTTTATAAACAATGTAATCAAGCCAATCATCGGCATCTTCATGTTTGAGCTACAAAGTACGATTACACATTCAAATAATTCAAATAGAATCAACAAAGAATAAACAAGAGGGATGATAAACATTAAGGATAGTAGCACAAAACATAGAAGCCAACTCATTACCTTGGACAAGCTCTCAATGGACTTATTAAGTTGGCGCGCAGTTTAATTACTTGAAGGAAGAAAAACGCGTTGTTATACTTCAAAATTTGGGATAAAGTGTTGATATACATATGACAAATATTCTGAATGAACGGAGTAATGTTATGTTGAAGAGAAAGAAAAAATTAACTTTGAGATGGAATTATATGAGCTGAGTACACGGAGTAATTATATGAGCTGAGTATGTTAATACAAGGAATTTGAAGTATATATGAAAAAAGAAAAGAAAATAAAGAGCATCGAGTACGACGTACGTACCAGGAGATGGTCAGTAGGCTTGAAACAAGCAAAATCAAGAAGATAAATGGGACGAGGGCGAGACAAGAAATAGACGGAACGTGTGAAGACAAAGACGCCTAAAGAAGCCAGAACCGTGGCAAGATCATAATCCCAAAACTTCTTCCACAGCTCTTCTCTACTAAGGTTCCAAACTCACGAAGAAGAGATCAACGCCCACATTTCCTACATCGTCTGTTAGATGCTCACCAAATATATTCCCAAAACCCCTAAGGCAATGACGATTTGATACTCTGGTGTAGCGTCTGATAGATAGTTTAGACGTACGGAACCTTTCTATAAAGAAAGGTTTTTAATTACCCCTCAGAAAGATATGAACTGCCACATGTTATTTCTATAAGAAGTTCATCAGCAGCCCTAATCCTTCCAAAATGGCTTACCTCAAAACATCTATCGAAAAGAGATGTATCTAAACAACATGAACAAAAAAGTAAAACTATTTCGAGTACTTACCATAGCATTTCGCCAAAACATCTTTCCAGATCGCAGAAATAGCTTTACGGCAATAACTTTGGAGGCAATGTTCCTATCAATAAATCGTGTTCAGGATATGTATAGTTAAATGACATTGTATTAATCATTTCATTGAGAATAATACATAATACAAATTTTCTTCAACTGATTTTTAACACAATCCCAAGTTCAGACTATGTACACAATTCATAATTCAAAATGAGGATTGCAAATAAATCAATCGAAAACCCTAATTAAAGTGATAGGTACCAAAAACTACAACATTTTAGGCTAAATTAATCGAATTAAACGCAACAAAAACAACAATTCCAGAACTTTTAGCAGATTTCACCTTCAATCTTCAAAATTTTACTTAAAAAAAACAAGCAATTAAACTTCAGAGAGAGACAGAAACATCAAACTCAATATGATGGAACTTAATCAACACTTTCACACCAAATTAATCGAATTCAACTTAACAATTCAACAATTGAGAGATAAAAACATGAAAAATGAAAAATGGCACAATTGAGAGACAAAAACAATCAAACTACACTGTAACACAAGTAAACCAACATTTCCACAGTAAATTAATCAAATTCAACACAACAAAAACAACAATTCATCACCAATCAAATACGAAAAACGGAGCAAGTGAGAAAAAAGAGAGAAACAACGAAAGAAGATCTGAAAAACGAACTAACAGTGAGAAGAAGAGGCGTCGTCGGCCGCCAGAAGATGGTGGGTCGGCGAGAAGGAAGCAACTGGTACTGGATTTGGTTTTGTCGGGATGATGGAGAGAGTTCTGGGGTTTTATTTTGTTAGGGTTCAAAAATTTTGGGATAACAGGTCAGGGAAACTGGGAGGGGGGGGGGAGGTTCGGTCTATTTTTTTATTAAACTAATATAGATGGAAGAGGCGTCTACCCAACGCCGCCCCACCATTAATTCTCATTTTTTTTGCAATTTACTCACCAAAATGACTCATCCAAGTTTTTTTCTTTAAAAAAAGATAAATTATTTGCAGCTAATTACCAAAAACGCCTCAAATGAGGAGCAGCAATTCAACCTTTTTGTACTAGTGGATTCATATATTATTAGAGAGAGAATTTTGTGAGACCGTCTCACAAAACCCTTATACTAGCATATACGTCGCAGTTCCGTACCCGTGTGGATACCAAAGGAGGCATCACGTTTGGGGTGCTTCATTCTGTCCGTGGGAATTATTTATTCCGTCCGTGGAGATTATATATATTTCTGGGTTTATTATACTTCTTATTAATACGCTTTTCCGCTGCAAATAAGGTATAATTGTTATCCCTCTACTTTTGTCTTTTCGGTTAATACTCGTAACAGGTCCTTGGGTTTAAGGGTTGTAACCCTACATGATGTTGGTGTAGTGCTTTAGGCATTTGTAAATAAGGGGATTCGAACCTGAGCCACTTGTGTGAAATGTTGTCATGTAACCAATTTCACCACCTTATACTTCATGTTATATATCATTGGAAGATTTATATTATACTTAAACTATTGCTCAAAACTTTCAAGTATTATAGAGAAAATAATAGTGTAAAATATGGAGTAATTTATAATGAAAATAATAACGTAAAATGTGGAGTAATTTATAAACTTAAAAAATGTCGGAATTTTTTTTAATAACTGTTTAAAATTGGAGGCGTAACGATAATCGAAAAAATGGTTTTATTATCGAGTTATAATAAACCGATACTTTATCAAATGTAAATGTGATAATGTTTTGAGAATTAATTGCAAAGGAGAACTCGTCATTTTACGTAACTCAATATATTAACTATATCGGAAGTCGGTTTTGGTTTATTACGATAATCGAAAAAGACGGTTTTATTATCAAGTTTTAATAAACCAATAACCTATAAAATGTAAAAGTAATATTATTTCGAGAATAAATACCAATGACAAATTCGTCATTTTACCTAATTAACGTCGACGGTAAGAAGTAAAGCACCGACGGTAAATAGTAGTCCCCCGCACAAGTTATAATAATGAATGTTGTCGCTTAAAGTAATGATGCATACCCTGCTTATTTATTTTTTATGACTCAAAAGATTGTTGATAATTAAGAACAAATGATTGCTCTTATTAATATAGAATTTCATTAGTTTATCATGATTTATCGATGTGGGTAATATTACTTAAGCTTATAATTTTAGGAGTTTTTTAAGACTCAAAAGATTGTTGATCGATATCTAATAATGAATGATTGCTCTTATTTATAATATAAAATTTCATCACTTCATCATAATTTTTCGATGTGAGATAATTTTTATTCAAGTTTATAATCTTCGGAGTTTTTTTCTAAGATTCAAAAGATTTTTGATTGATAACTAAGAACGTATGATTGCTCTTATTTATAATACAAATTTCATCACCAATCATAATTTTTCGATGTGGATAATTTTTACTTAACTCTATAATCTTAGGAAATTTTTTTAAGACTCAAAAATTTGTTTGTTGATATCTAAAAACAAATTATTACCCTTATTTATAATAAAAAAAATTATCACCTCAACTAATCATTTTTTTTTCAATGTGATATAATTTTTACTTACATTTATAATCTTAGTAGTTTTTTTTAGACTCAAAAGATTGATTGCTCTTATTTATCTTAGGAGTAATATAGAATTCTATCACCCCCTCATAATTTTTCGATGAGGGAATTTTTTCCTTAAGTTTACTTATGATCTTTTTTTTAAAACTCGAAATATTATTGATTGATACTCGGATCCGTATCTAAGAACGAATGATTGCTACTCCCTCCCCCCACTATGATCTTCCCACTCATTATTTTAATCTCTTACATTTTGATTAAAAGTGGGAAGATCATTGTGGGTGGAGGGAATATTATTTACATAGAATTTGAGAAAATTTATGATAATTTGAAATTTTTGGTTGATATAACGGATGATTGCTTTTACTAGTATAGAATTTATCACTTCATCATAATTTTTTTTTTTGCAAAAAAGATATCATTTCATTAATAAAATGAAATTACAAGATTGCAAAAAGACCATCCACTATAGACTCTCACCGTCTAAAAAACTCTAGTAGAGGAGAACCTCAATCAAAACAATGTAATTTCCCTATAAGGCTTCTATACTTAGACTTCTGTAAGTAAGGAAAAAGTCCAACCGAAACAAGAAATTTAATCTGATATACTAGTGTATCTATATCTGTACACCCTCCTCTAAAGATTCTTTGATTTCGTTCCTTCCAAATCTGGTAGATTGAAGATGCTATGCTGACCTTGAACCATTCGGCTTTCCAGTGCTTACATCGGTACCTCTTAGAAATCCACTTAAGAACCTGGCCTAAATCACACCCAGGACCATCAATGTTTAACCAATTTAAGACCTGCAACCAAATTTCCCGAGTATAATAGCAATTGAAAAACAGATGAGATGATGATTCTGCTGCACAACCACAAAGAACACATCTATTCGCTAGATGTATTCCCCTCTGCTGGATCTTGTCCACTGTGGGGAGCCTGTCTTGGCCTGCTAAAGTAAGTATAACACGATGCCCAGGCAGAATGATTGCGGAGGATATGACCGGAACCCAAACAACCTTGATCATAGTACCCCTAAAGAATAAATAGGCATTCGCAAAACTGAACTTAGACGCCTTCCAGTAACTGCAAATCAGCTTAGTTG
Organism: Agrostemma githago; assembly: GCA_958450325.1. Taxonomy (NCBI): domain Eukaryota; kingdom Viridiplantae; phylum Streptophyta; class Magnoliopsida; order Caryophyllales; family Caryophyllaceae; genus Agrostemma; species Agrostemma githago. The sequence goes on along the minus strand of OY288239.1, from coordinate 19,310,091 downwards.
CTGCGTCTGTTGAACCACATCTAAAAACACATTCAGAACTGAGGAGAAATACTCCTTAGGCTGAACAGTCCAAATAGAGCTAGTATGCAGGATGTATTTACGACACCAGGCAATCCAAATACTCCCTTTACCCTCAGACAGCTGCCATAACCACTTAGCAATAAGCGCCTTATTCTAGTCACCAAAGTTCTTGATATTCATGCCCTCATTCCTCCAGGGAGAACATATGCTCTTCCAGCTCATAAAAATTAATCTCCTAGCTCCAAAATTTATACCCCAAAAGAAGTCTTTACACATTTTGTTTACCACTTTTATAACTGCTTTAGGTAGAAGGATACTCGAACACCAAAAATTTTGAACCCCAAATATTACAGAATTTATAAGTTGGCATTTACCCGCATAAGATAGGAAATTTGTAGTCCAATGCTTAATCGAATGCTGTATCTTAAGGATTAGCGAGTCAAACATATGGACTTTAATAGAAGCATCATTTAATGGAACTCCCAAGTAACGAAATGGGAAGGAACCAACAGAAAACCCAGTACCTGTCAAGATTTCCTGAGCAACGATAGGCGCTATCCCCCCAAAATAAATGCAGGTCTTCTCCAGATTAGCCGTAAGACCGGACATAGCACCAAAGTTATCAAGGGTCCTTTTAACTGCCAAAACAGAGGGTACATCACCCCGAGTAAAGAGCATTAGGTCGTCCGCAAATATAAGATGCGTAAGATTTAGCTTTTTACACTTAGGATGGTAAGAGACATTAACTTGCTCATGAATTGTTCTCATAGCTCTAGAGAAATTTTTTGTACTTAGCACAAAAAGATAAGGAAACAAAGGATCTCCTTGTCTAATTCCACTAAGTCCTTGAAAAAACCCATAAGTTCCCCCATTAAGCTTAAAAGAATACCAAGGCTTGGTAATACAACTCATAATCCAAGAGATAAACACATCAGGAAACCCCAAAAGAGTAAGCATTTGTTGAATAAAACTCCACTGAAGGGAATCAAAGGCTTTCCTAATGTCCACTTTAATCATACACCTTGGAGAAAGAAACTTTCTGCTATAACCTTTAACTAAGGTCTGCGAAAGAAGAGTATTCTCGAAAAGGCTTCTTCCTTTAACAAAGGCTGCCTGTTCATCTCCGATAACCTCAGGCAGAATTGACTTCATTTTACTGATAGTTTTATAATTTTTCTGTTGGCTATAATTTTACTGATAGTTTTATAGAAAACCGTGCAACATGAGATTGGACGGAAATCTAAAACTGAAGAGGCATCCTGCTTCTTAGGTATAAGAGAAATAAGAGTTGAGTTAGCCTGTTTAGACATATGTCCTTTCCTGAAGAAGCTCTGAACTGCAGTACAGAAGTCAATAGCAATAATATTCCAAGTGGCCTTAAAGAACCCTGCGGAAAAACCATCTACTCTAGGGCTACTATTAATATCCATATCAAAAACCACCCCTTTTATCTCATCAGGACTAATAGGTTTGATCAGAGCTTGCTGCTGCTCCAAATTTAGAAAAAAACCTCTCTTTATTAGGTCAGCAGAATAGAAGCAACCTCAGTTCTCTTGCCCAGCAAATCAAGGAAATAATTTTGAAAAGCAGAAGCCACGTCTTTAGTCCCCTCATGAATAACTCCAGTAGCATCTTTGATAGAGCCAACCATTTGGTGATTTCTCCTCTCAGCAATCTTAGCATAAAAGTACTTAGTGGAACAGTTAGTGAGTTGCAGGTCTTGAATCTTCGCTCTTTTGTTGTAACATAGCCAGTTCAACGTTTTTCATTTCAGTATAGGAAGAAAGGAGAGTTCTCTCTTCATGAATTAACAATGCAGAAAAAGGATCATTCCTAAGATTTTGTTGACAATCCATCAATTTATGTTTGGCCTCATTAGCTTTAGCCGAAATGTCCAAAAAATACCACCTATGAAAATTCTGAAGAGCCTTCCGCACCCTTTTTAGCTTGGCAAATAAACAATACATTGGAGACCCTTGTACCCTTCCTTGCCAAGCCAAAGCAACCGTATTAAGGAACTCAGGATGAACAATCCAACTATTAAGAAAGCTAAAAGGACGCCTCACTTTAGGAGGATCCAACATAGAAACCAAGATAGGAGAGTGATCAGAAAGGCCAGCATCCTGGATGATGGCAGAAGAATTAGGGAAAGCAGTGTACCAACCCGGATTAACCAAAACCCTATCCAATTTAGTCCACACCCTGGTCTCAGGTTGTTGTTTATTCGTCCAAGTCATGGAACAACCCGAACTGGTAAGATCATCCAAACTACTAGCTAACAAACAATTATTAAACTCCAACATGTCACTAAGACACGGAGGAGAGGAACCAATTTTTTCTTCTGGACTACGAACAACATTGAAATCCCCCATCACAACCCAAGTAGAATGCAAAGAGAGATCATGGAGAGTCTCCCACAGAGGAATTCTATCCTTAGCCTCATTCATCCCATAAACAACAGTAAGCTGAAAACAAGTATTTGACTCCAAATGATGCACCAATCCAGAGATAGACTGATCAGACTTCACAATATTTTGAACAGTAACAGTATTAGGGTCGAATACGACCCAAATCCTACCATTATAGTGGTAGTTATAATTAGTTAACACTTTAAACCTCCTGAAGACTGTACGAATAATATGATCAGCCTTATTAATCTTCACCCTAGTTTCCACTAACCCCAAAATATCCACCTTATTATGTTGAATAAAATCCTTGACCTCACTATGTTTAATAGGGTCATTAAACACACGTATGTTCCAAGAAGCAATCCTCATAGTATATCTGGCGGTATAGGAAAATCCAAGCTACCATTATGAGGGACGTCAACCTCATCCTGCTTGAAAATTGCCTGAAAAGAATTATCTAGTAACATTATTTCCACTGTAGGCTGCTTAAAAACCTTATTGGATGACGAGTTCCTCCTTAGCACCTGGATAAAGGAAGCCTCAGAATAAATCCCATCAGAAAGATTATAACCAGAAGTCATGGATGGGTTTCCGGGCAGAGGAGCAAAGTTGTCAACTCCAGACCCAACCAGCTCCTCCCCAACGTACTTCCTCTCTGTAGCAAGCTTCGTGGAGGAATTTCCGGGCAGCGGAGCACTTATGTCTGGTCCCTCCTCAACGTACTTTCCCTCCCTTGCCTTACTGTTGAGATTTTTGGGTAGAGGGCCAAGGTTGTCTTCTCCAGACCCAACCTGTACCTCCCCAACGTACTCTCTCTCAAATGTCTGATTTCTCATGAGATTTCCGGGCAGAGAAGCATCATTGTCAACTCCAGACCCAATGAGCTTCTCCCCAACGTACTCTCCCATATCAGACTTGTCAATAGGCTGCTCGGTACTAGCAGCAGCCTTTACACCAGTACTTGTAGAAAGCTTTTTCTTCTCCCATTTACATGTTTTGATTGTGTGACCAAGCTTTCTGCACCCCTTGCAGAAATAAGGAATCCATTCATATTGGATTGTCTGCAGCGAGGCTTCACAAAAAGGTGTATTAATCATGACATGATCAGGCAATGGCCTAGATATGTCTACCTGAACCAACACCCTTGCAAAGGAGAGTTTAGCCTTAGTTGTGGTAGCCAAATCCGCACAAAGAGGCCTTCCTACAGCATTAGCCAACTTACTCAAGACAACATCTGACCATAGAAATGGATCTAAATCCGGAAATAGGATCCAAATTGGAACACATGCCAACTTATCCATTTCTGTAGAGAAACTAGGTGTCCATTCTTTCGGGATGAACGTGTATATTCCCATGTGCCAAGGACTCCCTCCCAATACCTTATTCATGTCCTCCTTCGAAGAGAACCTAAAGGCAAACCAGCCTTTCTTGAAATACTGCACAGTAGGCAAAGCAAGAGTACCTCAATGATCCAAAACGTACTTCTGAATCTGCTGCAATGTCAGACGGGTTCCAATTATATGCCCCATGAGTGTATGCTTCCATCTATCCAATTCATCCTCGAAATCACCCAATTCAATGGTAATTTCAGAAGAATCCACAACCTCTTCAGAGAAACAAAGATTCATTCCCAATTGTTGCTGCTTAGTTGCAGCAGACACCCAAGATTTCTTAGGGGACCCAGATTTATCAGATTCCACCACCGGAGGAAGAGTACCATTCAAGCCACCCTCATTATTCACATTCAAGTTACCATCACCAGAAAAATTTGAAGTTTCAACATTAGAATAGACCTTCGAGTTAGAAGAAACAATTTTACCAGTTGACTCCATCACTTTGATGATTAAATCGTTCACCGAGGCTTCGCGCGCAGTACTCTAATCTTCCACGTGTGAGCTCGAATCATCTCTTTGCATTGCTCCCCATAACCACCAATAGAACCAGATTTAGGCGGCGGCAACGAATGGTAAGATTTTTTCGGCCGCCCTGGCCCTCTCCTGGTCTGCTCAGCAGCCATGGCGGGCGATGAAACAGTTGCACTAGAATCCTAGAGGGAGAAAACTTTCTCGCACTAGACGATTTAATTAACTTCATCATAATTTTTTTACATAAATAATTTTTATTTAAGTTTATAATCATAGGAGCTTTTTTAAGATAAAAGATTGTTAGTCAATATCTATGAAAGAATGATAGTTCTTATTTATAATATAGAATTTCATCACCTCATTGTAATTTTTTTGATGTAAGATATTTTTTACTTAAGTTTATAATCTTCGGAGTTTTTTTTTAAGATTGAAGTGATAATTGTCGATTTATATAGCGATATTTTTTTGAGTCTTAGGAGTAGGGCTTTTTTTTCCTATACAAATTCTCATATTCTTTATTTAAATTTAAAAAAAAAAACGAGTCTCGGGTGGAGTAGGATTTTTTTTTCGTATACAAATTTTATACGAGTATTATTTATATAACTTAAAAAATATATTAAAAAACTTGGACCAATCATATCGCTCGAAAAGTTGCTGATTTATTAATCAATACTCCCTCCATCCCACTATGATGTTCCCACTTTTAATCAAATGTGAGGAATAAAATAATGAAATGGGAACATCTCTTTGGGATGGAGGGAGTATATATTAATAAAGCAGGAACTTTTCGAGCGATATGATTGGCCCAAGTTTTTTAATATATTTTTTAGATTAAATAAAGAATATTAAAATTGGTATGAAAAAAAAATCCTACATCACCTAAGAGTCTAAGACTCGATTTTTAAAAAAACTTAATATAGGAATTTATACAGGAAAAAAAATTCCATTTCGAAAATGATTTTGTGACTCGAAAATGAGTTTAAGACTCAATTTAACAAATGAAATAGTTAGATTTTGTGGTAGAAAAAAGATTTCTTTAGATTATAAATTTCATACATTATTTACTCGAAAAAGTGATAGAATCTATTATTACATATATAAAAAATGTAAAATTATCCCATTTCGAAAAACTATAATGAAGTGATATAATTCTATTATATAAATAAGAGTAATCTTTTGTGCTTATTTGATATCAACAAAAGTATTTTAAATTTAAAAAAGTGCTCTCAAAGTACCCTCTTCAATTTTTTAATGATTGTCTCGTTTATGCAATATATGTGAGAAGTATTATATTGAACGAGACAATCATTTAAAACTAGATGAAGTATAAATTTAAGTTAAATTGTCTCGCATTGAAGAATTATAATATCATTCATCCTTAAATATCAACAAAAAAATATTTTTAAGTCTTAAAAAGAGGCTCTTACGAATATAAAATTAAGTTAAATTGTCTAACTTTGAAAAATTATACAAGTAATACAATGTGATAGAATTCTATAATATAAATAAGTGTAATAATTTGTTCTTAGAGATTAACCAAAAACCTTTTGAGTCTTAAAAAATCTTTAAAGCCTATAAATTTAAATAAAATTATCTTACATCGAAATATATTGAGGTCAAAGATTTCTATTATATAATTAAGAGTGATAATTCCTGATTAGGTATTAACAAAAAATCTTTTGCTTCATGATCGATTTTAAAAAAAATTCAAGACTATAAACCAAAAATCTTTTAATTCTTAAGAAATTCTAAAAATACAATTTTTTTAAATTAATTAATAATAAAAATAAAAATTATATCGTCATCATCATCATCATATTAATACAAATAGATATATTTTATTTTCCTTTATGTTATTATTATAAATAAAAGTAATCGTTCGTACTTAGATATGAACCAAAAATTTAAGAAAATAAGATTATCAGTCACATAAAAATATAGCATGGTCCTAAGACTCTAACGTGGTGAGTATCTACAATTATAAATATGAAGTCGTAATTTTCAACTTTACTATGACTTCAAATGCGTTAATAATTATGCATTATTACTTTAACCGACAACATTCATTATTATAACTTGTGCGCTGATGATTACAAATTTGTTTTTTTATCACTTGTTTCATCGTTGTTAATTGTAATATGTTCTCATTTTACCCAGTGAATATTTATATCTACGTATATTTATGTGCGAGATACTTCAGTTTGTCTTTCAATCTATCTACAATGCACCATATATAATGCCTATAATTTAATTTGACGTTTATGTATGATCCCTTGAAACGCATTCATGTATATGAATAATATTCATTTATTATTAGGCATGCTCTTAACTTTGACTTACTCTTTGCTGTTGTATCTTTATATCAACGTCACTAGCAAGCGGCCCATGTATCTTTATATGATTGGTCCAAGTAATATATTTTTTTAAATTTTCAATAGAATAGGAAATACTATAGGAAAAAAAATCCTACTGCACCTAAGACTTAAGTAATTTTAAAAATCTTACTTAACCTCAAACTTTAAAAAAAATTACCCCTATATAAAAAGTCAATTATTACCTCAAAAGACAACAAAAACTGAACAGAGACCACGTGAAACGCGTGGTCAATTTTGTTTGATACTCCGAAATTTTTTGAATATTGAATATTTATTTATTTATTATTTACCCTCTAAAAATATTAGAAACTCGAAAATTTTAAAATAAAAATTTTGAATTTTTTAAAATAATTACTAATAATCAATTGAAAAATAATTATTACGTAAGAGTATTATTTTTTAATTTATTTTTTGCAAAAATTATAACATAAAAGTTTATTTTATTATGATATCAAAAAAAAATTATGAGTCTTAAAAATTTCTCCTTTTTTGGTTAAAAAAATCTCCTTTTAGGAAGATTATATAAACTTAATTAAGTAAAAATGTAAAATCATCTCACATCGAATAATAAGATGATGAAATTGTTTGTCCTTTTCTAGACTTAATGTATTTTTGTATTGCGATTAATATATTTTTGTATTATACTTTTTAAATTACTAAATACAGAGTAACAAACTTTACAAGTGCTCGAAAAAAAGAGAAAATAATAATTATTTTGTTTATGTGCCTAATACAAATTTGCTACACCATACAAAAATTATGGATCCGCCTCAGATTATACTACGAGATACGTGTATGAAATAGACACATAATAGCATCTTGTTTGATTCATTTCTACAATTATATTAATAATAGCAAAGATCGACAGAAGATATCGTTAGTGTAAAATGCGTCTCGACAAGTGTGATAAAGCAAATAGTGGGTTTGGTTGGTGACAAGTGTGATAAAGCAAATAGTTGTTAGTTTTGTCGGATAACTTCTTTCATGGAGTTATTACTGAAGATATCGGAAACTGTAGTAAGTTGGGTACATTCGCGGTTGCTAATAACACGTTAACTGGAGTTATACCGCCTTCATTTGGTTTGTTGTCGAATTTAAGAGTTCTTTACCTTTCGCAAAACTCTTTGTCGGGTAAGATACCGTTGAAGCTTGAAAATTGCGAGTCATTGGTAAATTTACAGCTGAAAGGAAACAAACTCGAGGGTGATATTCTAAGCGAACTAGGGAAGCTAAGGAAACTAAGCCATATTGAGTTGTTTGATAATCATTTGTCGGGGAAGTTTCGCTTAGCTTTTGGAAAATTTAGACCTAGAGTATGTTTTTCTATATGGTAACACTCTTTCAGGAGACTTGCCTCGAGAAATAACCCAGTTGAAAAACCTCAAAAGCATTTCTATACATGAGAACAATTTTTCGAGGATCATTCCACGAGGTCTAGGTATGAATAGTATCTTGGTGGAGGTTGAATTCCCCGGGAATAGGCTCATTGGTGAAATCCCACCACACCTTTGTTTTCGGAAACAACTGAAATTACTCGACATGGGTGAAAACATGCTTACGGGAAGCCTTTCGCCTGATATCGGAAGTTGCTCTAGTTTGACAAGGTTAGGACTTGAGCAAAACAAACTGACAGGAGTGTTCCCGGAGTTTGCTAAGAATCACAATATAACATTTATCGATGTTAGTAGGAATAACATTGACGGGTTATTGCCTAAAAGCCTTTGGAATTGTCGGAAACTAACTTCAATCAACTTGTCAAAGAATAGGCTAGGGGTGTTAACATTAGAGTTCCGGAACCTGACTACAGAGCCCCTAGGCAAAATCGTAAAATTTGGAATCGGGATGCTTGTTTGATTTTTTTTTTCTTTTTTTTCCCGAATACTATGGTAAAAAAATCAAACTTACGGTTTTAATTTCGTTATATTTTTCTTTTACGGATAATATAGAAAAAATCTATTACTGTTCCAAATTTCCTAATTTTAAAATTATCAAAACATAGTCAAGAAAGAATTTTTATATTGAATACAATATATTTTTATATTGAGTACAATATATTTTTATATTGAGTGCTAATAGGTTAATTCAATATATTTTTGTATTGGGCTTAATGTATTTTTGTCTAATAGTATAAATTTGATACTCTATTTTCATCAAATACCAAGAATCTTCTCAATTAATGAGATAGTTTACACGTTTAAACTATATTTATATATGTTATGGAATATTTTGTTTTTTCTGTTTCACAATGGAAACCTATCATAATTGTGCCCTAGCCCATCGTCTGACCTTGCACGATTAATATTCTATCAATCTATCTACAATCGTTTGGCAGGAGCATTGTCGTATCAACTCGGGAACTGTAGGAAGTTGCTTCAATTTGATGAATCTTTCGACTTGCTGAATGAGTCGCTTCCACAAAGTATAACTAGTTGGACGTGTTTAACGGTCTTGGATTTGAGAGAAAAACCGTCTTAGTGGAGGAATTCCGCCATTTCTATCAAAACTAAAAGCTTTGTCTGAACTTGAACTTGGCGGGAATTCGTTAGGGGGAGCAATCCCTTCTTCCATTGAATCCGGTGTATGTTGTCACGTGGTTTAAGAATGCGTTGAACTTAGGCTGTAAAGTCGTAGCTGCTGGACCTCCATCAACACCGAAGTCACTGAACCTGTAGAAAAAAATCGCAGTATTATAGCACAGACTTCATAATGCAATGCAACAAAATCCTGAATACAAAATCTGGTACGAGACTGTCTGAATGCACAAAAACGCTGCATACAGAATCTGATACGAGATTGTCTTGAATGCAACAAAACGCTGCATACAGAATCTGATACGAGACTGTCTAAATGCAACAAAACACTATATACATAATCAGATACGAGACTATGTAACTGTGTTGAATGCAACAAAACGCCGCTTTCAGAATCTGATACGAGACTGTCTGAACTCTGAATGCAACAAAACATTGTATACAGAATCGGGTACGAGACTGTCTGAATGCGCCAAATTCATAGAGAAACTTTTATTCTCTCTCCCGTCTCACCAATATCTCGATTTGTTTGATGAATTTGGAGAGATTGTTTCTTCTTCTGACCAATAATCTTAACTAAAAAAACCCCAAAAAATTCAATCAAACCTAAATCCTCCAATTCAATCAAATCAATTTCTCCCCAAGAATTCAAGCAATCGACCAATTCAATCACTAGCGGCAGCAAACATCTCATCGGAAGGAATCGACGGAGTACGAATGGCGTGGAACACGTGGCCGAAAACAAAGGTGGAGGCGTCGAAAACAAATGTCGATCTTCATTTTCTGCATTAAGAAATGTCGATCTTCATTTTCTGCATTAATTTCAATTATGATGATGTGGGTATTGGATAAACTTGATTAATTTTCGTAATTTGAATTAATTGTAGTTTGAATTAATTAGTTTGATAAGTTTGATTTCGTGATTTGATGATGTGTGTATTGGATAGAATTTGATTAATTTTGTTGAGGGAAGTGTGGTGAAAGAGGAAGAAAGTGTTAAAATTACAGTATTATAGATTGTCAAAGTATTGATTTTGATGTTTGGATGTAATGTTTGATAGTTTGATGATCAGATTATTTTAGTTGAAAGTTGAATGTATGTTGTGGTGACTAGGGTGGTATTGGTGCCATTAACGAGACAAAGATTTTGTAGACACCCGCATTTTGACTGCCAGGTGTCTATGACAGTTTCCAAAAAACACCCGATGATGATCGGACGCTAACATGCTTCTACGCGCTCAGATACGGGCTCAAATCCATTAATTGTTGGCTAACACACTTACAGAGTACAAATATCACAAAATCAACCTCAAATCCAGGTCCAGTTGGCCGTTTCCAATCAAATAAAGCTAATTTGGGCCGAAACCGACACCGGAATTAAAACCGACTTTTTGCGATTGGGTCAACCCCGGTCAAAGTCGTTTTCGAGACACACAAAACAGCCCCTCACATCATCAAAAGTCCAAGTCAAACACAAAACTCATCAAGCATCCAAAGTCAAGGTCCAAGTCAATGGACCCGCGCAACCCATTTGGGCCACTCGATCGAGTGCCCGACCCACTCGATCGAGTGGGCCTGTTTCGAGCCCGGCTGCAGGTTGAACGGGCCACTCGACCGAGTTGGCCACCTACTCGGTCGAGTAACTCTAAACCAGGTGCCCTACCCTAGCCTATATATACACCCCATGCAACACCACTTGATACACTTTTTGACAACTCCAAAAAAAACCCTAGAGCAACCCTACACACACATACACAACATCTTTACAAACCCTAAGCAAACCCTAAGCAATACACTAGCAAAAACCCTAAACCTAGTTTTAGGGATCGATCCCGAGCCACCATAGCTTAACCTTCATTCACCTCGAAGACTCTTGTGTTAAAGCCACGGTTACGAGTTCGACCCGAGGCAAGAACATGTAGGTTGAGGGTGTCAAAACCCTTTCTTCCTTTCTCCTCCTCTTCTTGTCGTCTTCCTCTTCTCTTCGCGTCCTTATTTTCGTTTTTTTGTTCTTTGCATCGTAATATCGATAGTATAATTAATATCAAAGCATTAAAATACTTATCGATTTGTGTCGAATAAGAGGGATATCGGAGTAAGAAAACACGAATATACAAGTGTACTGCACACAGCGTTGACAGTCGCTTATTCCAATATCCCGACTATTTGATTATTGAGATAAGTTAACTTAAACAATATTTCGTTATTATTTTTGTCGGCATCACTATTAATCTTGCATTCATCAATTAAAAAACCTTTTTCAAGATACGTATTTTTAATAAGGGTCGAAACCCGTTGACGTGGATCCGACATCACAATCCTTAGGGATTTATTTCGATGTCGGAGAAGCCGAGAGAATCAAGTCCTCTAATTTAAGCAAAGTGTCGATTCGTTAGATCCGATACGAATTTCATAGTTGGATGTCGAATCTAACAATCTAGCCAATTTAATTCAATTAATTCGATTTCTCGTTGATGCTAACGAAGATGTCACGTTGTAATTATGACGCTACAAACGCGGAGAGAAATTCGTATCGTTTTGATTGACTTAAAGCGACTCAAATCAATTTTTTTTTTTCGCTCTAGTATTCCGTATCGATTCAATAATCGAATGCGGGATATAACGAGCATTTAAATTTCGCATCGGGTATAAATTCAATAATATTTATATTCGGTTCAATCAAATTGATGATTTATAAAAAAAACCCGAATCGAGCATAAGTCATGCAATATTTATGCTCAATTCGGTAAAACCATCGAATTATCAAAAATCAAAAGCAATTTCTAAATCAATAGAAAATTGCGAACGAATTATAATTCGTACAGGGGGCACTCGAACGAGTGCCAAGCCCACTCGGTCGAGTGGCGCCTCAAAACCGGATCAGAATGCATACAACGACCCCCACTCGGTCGAGTCTCACAGTGACTCGGTCGAGTGGCCATGTACTCGACCGAGTTGGCCAATAACTCGGCCGAGTATGGTCTGAAACGCAAAACAGAAACATTTTTTAGAGGTTCACTCGATCGAGTCCATTGACCACTCGATCGAGTGGCCTCATCACGACCAAAACCGTGAGTCGAACATTCTTCTTCTTTCTAAATTCGATAGTATTTTACGACTTAGGTCAACACGTGCCTAATTAATCACGTGTATTACTATCTTTTCAAACCATGCATCATCTCGTTTACATCATTCAATTCAATTCAATATTTACACAAACCGTTATTATTCGTTATATCGTTACTAACAGTTTGCTTGTTTCTTTTGTCAATTTTTGCCGTTTATTTTATTTTACTAAAATGAACTCACATGCTAAAATTCAACTTCGACGTTAGAATTAATTGCATTAAATTGACTTAGAAACCCTTTTCAATTCCATTCACATGTTTAGGGAAAATAATCTTTGCATATCTTTTTCCCGTTCAACTAACGCACGTATTGGAAAGTCATTCGAATTCTTAGTAGAGGCCGCTAATGTGCGGGCGGGGTTGGGTGTCCTTTGTGGGCTTCCCAACACGTACCCTCACCCCTTACTCAGAACCTCGGTTTCCGGATGCCCGAAACCGTTGGCGCACGAGAGTCATTCAATACACAATATCCGATAATGTCTGTATTGGTATCAAATGGAAAGGGACGAGCCCAATAAACTCTGACATCGGAAATGGGCCGTATTTTGTATACGGACCACTACGACATAGAGTGGGCTCGAATGGTTCCGAATAACCACAAAATTCGGTGGCGACTCCACATAGACCTAAATTTCAATTCGATCCATTCTCATATGGAGATTTATTCGCCTACCCAAACCCGCGCGTGGCCGCGTCGGGGTGGACCTATGTCATGTCCACAATTTGGCGACTCCGCTGGGGATTAACTGATGCGTGACTTACCATCGGCATCCTCAGGGTGAGACTCGAATAGAAATCGTTTGACAAATACAATACGCGTTTTAGTTCTACGGTTCATGCATAACCCATATTTTCCCGAGCCGGTACTGGTGACTGACGTCCCACTATACCATTGATGTACTCCAACATGGATATGTCAAAAGGTGTCCATAGTCGATTCGAGTGGGTTTCGCGGCATGTTCTAAGCTCAATTCGACTTAGAGAGTCCGTCCCGATCAACGTCTAGACTATGTACACTGGTATAGACCCTCTTAGACCGACCGAGACTTAGTGTAGAGCATACATGGCGTCGTTAAAATGCTTGTGTGACTACGTGCTACTTGGTTTCCGAGTCGTTTTCAAAAATGTCAACTTTTCAAAAATTGCATCTTTTTCAAGGCATTCGATTTCAAAACCCGGGACATGCCGAATTTAGGACTTATGATTTTACTCAAAATGGCCTATTTTCTAGACGGTATGCTGCCCAATTCAAAACTCAACATTACTTTCAAAACCCGCAGCCCAATGCTCTTCGTTTTTCTCGAAATTTGGGCCCTCAACCGAGTTTTCTCGGACTTTTTCAAAAACAATCAATTTTCAAAACTTCCCTCTTCTTAGGACTTCCCGTATTTAGCAGTGTCGGGTCATGTCATAAGTTGTCGAGGTCTCTAGCGTCGAAACTCTGTCGATCTTACATCACGGGTTTCTTCCCTATCCCAGTCCGCCTTATTAGACAAAGGCAAGGCCCACCTGAGTAGGACATACTCTTACGAAGGAGGGCCCGTCAACACAATCGAGTCAAAAGTCTGGGGATGTCTCACAAGAACCTTCCTTCGAACAGGACTAGGCCCACTCGCCAAATCCTAGGGAAGGCCCACACTTCACCAGTCACCCGTCTAGGTGTCTTTTCTCGAGTCGTTTCCTCTTTTAGTCTTGTTCGGGATGTACTTTCTATTCCGGGATTTTTGGGCTAGTTTCTGATTACGCGGTGTTCTCACAGACAGGCCACCCGCAACCCGACATCAACGCAATATGGAAGAGTTGAAAGATGCCCTGACCAAGATCGAGACTCAACTGACCTCCATTCAGGCTAACCAAGCAACGTTAGCTACCCGCCTGAGCGCCGTGGAGAAAACGGCCCCAGTTGAAGGAGCTGAGCCCACTGGGCCCATAGCCGAGTTGATCAGTGTTGTTCATAGGCTCGAAGAGCAAGTCCACTTATCGACGAACAACTCGATCCACACCGAAAATGCCCGTACTTATTCACCTTTGAACGACGAGCTACCTGCCAACCTCAACTTGACGAGAATTCCTATGTTTGAGGGTACCGAAGACACGGTCCATCATATCCGGGCCTTCAAGGACTTCATGGCGGTCAAAGGGGTAAAGTCCACCATGTTCAAGCACCTATTCCCTTCCTCTTTGGAGAAGCATTTCAAGGCCTGGTTCTACAGGCTCGACCCCAAGAAATACAAGACTTGGGACTATGTGGCGACCGAATTTGCTCGGAACTACGCTGATAACACTGAAATCCAGACTACAATGCGTACTCTGGAGGTCATGGCTCAAGAGCCCAAAGAAGGGTTCACAAAATACTTGCAAAGATGGAGGGCTGAGAGCGTGAAGCTGGTCGACAAGCCCGGCGAGAAGGCCCTAGTGGAGGCTTTTGTCAAAAACCTCCTCCCATCCTACCGGGTCCATCTCCGGTATGCAATCATCCCCAACTTCGCTGTCCTTACTGAAATGGGCATGAGAATCGAAGATGACTTGAGACTGGAGAGCCTGACTAAGGCCTCTACTAAAGGTTATCAAGGGGCTAGTTCATTTACAAACAAGCCCACACCTGCAGCTGCAACTCGCAGCATCTTCGACGAGGTAAACCTGCTTGACACCTCATCTAAAAAGAATACACCAAATCGGGTATTCACAGATATAAGGACTACCTATACTTATGCCTTACAAAGGCTATCTTCAAAGGGCCTGATCCAGTCGATAGGCCCAACTGCAGAACCTCCAGTAGAGAAGAGGCCCAAAACTTATAATGCCTAAGCCTATTGTTAGTATCACCGGGGTAACGGGCATGATACTGAAAAACGTTGGAGGTTGAAGCACCTGATCCAAGATTTTATCGAGAGCGGGAAAATCTCGTTGCCCGGAGACAAGCCGAGCAACAAAGAAAACCCGTTCAACGCCCATGCTATATTCTCGAAAGAGGTAATAGATTATGCTCACCTCATTTCTCCTTTTATCCCACAAATCAGTGGGATATGGTTTGACGACGAGGACGAGGACGATGTCTACTTAGCCAAAGGGGAAGTTGTCCCCATCACTCTCGAAGAGGTCCGAAAGGCTAAATCTAAAGCTTTAGCCACCACCCACCTCGCCGCAGCCGGGCGTTCTACTCCTATATCCGTCACTAAACCTGCCAGGATGGAGCCTACCCTCGAAGAACCAAGCCCGGACACGGCATTGGTCCAGCAATTGAAGAGGGTTCGAGCTGACTTAACTGTATGGCAACTCTTAGTTAGCTCGCAAGCTCATCGAGAAGCACTGACTAAGCCTCTCGATGAAATCAAGGTCGACTCACAGGCTACCACATCTGAAATGGTAGCCACTATCATGCCTTATCTCAAAGGCAAATCCAAGGAAGAGGGCCCACTCATCACCTTCTCCGAGTCCGACCTACCGGTATTTGGGCCCAATCATAATCTGGCCCTATACATTATCGTCATTTGCCGAGGCAAATACCTCCCGTTGACACTTATCGATGACAGATCCGCCGTAAATATCCTTCCTCTAAGGACCGCAAAAGCCCTCGGCATCACCGATGCCGATTACCTTCCGACGGCGCAGACCATCCAGGCTTTCGACGGAAGCCCAAAACCTGTTGCCGGGGCCGTTAAACTAAAGATCATAACGGGCCCGATCGAAAAGGAGTTAGAGTTCCAGGTAATTGATGTCACCTCATCCTTTAACCTACTACTAGGGAGGCCGTGGATCCATGCAGTCAGGGCCGTGTCCTCTACCTTACATAGGAAAGTCAAGATGCCACTTCGGGACGGCATCATCACACTAGAGGCTACTCCTATCACCGTGGCTAGCTGTAATGCCACAAACCGGGCCAAACCACGAGGATTCGACCTCGTGGGCATGATTGATGAGGCATATCTCTTCAAGCCTTACTTCACCGTTAGCATCGACACGATGCTACAAAATCTGGGTTACCTACCCGGAGCCACCTCAAGGTCGTACCTTCCGGCAGGGAGGATCATCGAGGTCCTGGACAACGGAGAGTCTCGGCTCGGTTTGGGATATACTATGAGCTCGGAAAACGTGGGCCAGGCATATGGAATCAAGTTCGTCACTCCCGTGTTTGGGGCAATCCAGGTGGGCCTCTACCAACCCACCATCACATATCCCGAGACCAAAGCGGCTCGGGAATGCAACTACATCCCTGACGATATATTCACCATCGTCCAGGCCCAATCCCAGGAGGATGAAAACAATTCTGAGCCCGTGCTGGGGCTCTTATTTGGAGAAGACAAGGCCGTCCCCGCTCCGAAAGACGACTTGGTCAACCTGATCCTTCGCAGCGATCGGTTTGACCCAACAAAGCTGATCACCGAAGTTGGTGCAGATACAGGGAAGCGAGCCTGGAGGAAGACCATCAAGTGGACCGACAATCAAGGACGGGTCTACAAGCTGACCACCGGCGAGGGAGACATGCCGGATACCGAGTCTGAGTCTGATTCAGAGTCGGAGTCTGAGTCCGAGTCTAGAGGGTCTGGCACTAGAGTCGAGTCTGTAACCCCTCTTCCCTTATCCACTGAGGTCTCGGGGTCTGTCCCAAGACCTCTCCCTATCCCGCCACTGACCAACGATCAGATGGCTTCTCTTTTCGAGCTTTTCACAAAATTTACTATTAATAATAATAACGAAAACAGTTCTGCTTATGACTTGTCTTATTTCCAAAATTTTCCCAATTTCAAAGATTTTACATGCAATGACATTGAGAAACCCGACAAACAGGTACCTCTACCTCCACATCTGATCGAGCAGCTCGAATAAAGGGAGTCCCAGGATCCGGTAATCGAAGAAACCGAGTCCATCAACGTGGGAACCACTTTAGAGCCCCAGATGCTTAAGTTGGGCCAATCCTTAGACCCAGAGGAGAGAAGACAATTCACAGACCTCCTCCAAGAGTTCAAGGACGTTTTTGCATGGTCCTACAAGGACATGCCGGGTATAGACCGGGAGATAGCCAAACACCGAATACCCATCAAAGATGGGTGCAAACCCGTAAAGCAAAAACTCCAAAGAATGAAGCCCGAATGGTCTCTCAAAGTCAAAGAAGAGGTCGATAAGCAATTCAAAGCAGGCTTTATACAAGTGTCTGAATATCCAGACTGGGTTGCAAACATCGTGCCGGTACCCAAGAAGGACGGCAAGGTGCGGGTATGTGTGGATTTCCGAGACCTCAACAAATCAAGCCCAAAAGACGATTTTCCGTTACCTCACATCGACATACTGGTGGATAACACGGCCGATCATGCCCTTCTATCGTTCATGGACGGGTATGCCGGATACAATCAGATTAAAATGGCAGAAGAGGATATGAGTAAGACCACCTTCATTACAACTTGAGGTACTTACTGTTACACCGTCATGCCATTTGGGCTTATCAACGTTGGGGCCACCTATCAACGGACCGCCACTACTTTATTACATGACATGATGCACAAAGAAGTGGAGGTCTACGTGGACGACATGATTGTTAAGTCCAAAGACCGGAGTGGGCACATTGCGGCCCTAAGAAAATTCTTTACCCGATTGCGCAAATACAACATGAGGCTAAACCCTCAAAAGTGCAGTTTCGGGGTAACATCGGGCAAATTACTGGGCCATATCGTTAGCCAACACGGCATCGAGGTCGACCCGGCTAAAATCAAAGCCATCACCGAGATGCAACCTCCCAAGACTGAAAAAGAAATACGGGGGTTTCTCAAGAAAGTCCAATACATCAGCCGGTTCATTTCAAAATTAACCATGGTATGTGAACCCATTTTCAAGAAACTGAAGATAGGGGAACGTGTACTGTGGGACGACAAGTGTCAAGCGGCTTTCGATAAAATCAAGGAGATCCTGTCTGCCCCGCCGGTATTAATGCCACCCCAACCCGTCTTGCCTTTGTCGTTATACCAAACAACGACCGAGACAGCCATGGGGGCTATGCTGGCCCAGACAGTCGATTCAGAAGAACGGGCTATTTACTACATCAGTAAAAAGTTCCTCGAATATGAGTGCAAATACACGATGCTCGAAAAGATGTGCCTTGGTTTGGGCCACTAAAAAGCTCCGACATTACATGCTGAGCCACGAGGTACATGTATTATCGAAAATGGACCCTATCAAGTACCTGTTCGAGAAGCCCATCCTCAACGGCAGGATGTCCAGGTGGACTTTAATGTTATCTGAGTTTGACCTCAAGTTCGTACCATTAAAAGCCATCAAAGGCCGGGTAGTAGCCGAATTCCTCACCGATAGCCCGATATCTGAAGAGGACCACACCGACACTTGGGCCTTCCCTGATGAAGAAATATTCCATACCGATACCGATACATGGGATTTGTACTTTGATGGAGTATCCAACTTTCGAGGATTCGGGGTCGGGATTCTGCTGATCTCACCACGAGGGGAACATACTCCCTTATCCATCAAATTGAACTTTGACGTGACCAATAACGCAGCCGAATACGAAGCATGCATTCACGGGTTACAGGCCGCCGCTGATTTAGGGGTAACAAACCTCCGGGTCCACGGTGATTCATCATTGGTCATCAATCAGGCTCTCCAAAAATGGAAAACTCGGAACGCCAATCTAGTGGCTTACCAAGCACGGGTAAAGGTTCTAGAGAAACAATTCCAAAAGGTAGAATACATTTATCTGCCCCGGGAAGAAAATCAATTTGCAGATGCACTTTCCAAATTAGCATCTCTGGCATGTCTAGCATAGGTCTCCGATCATACATCCTGGATCACCTAACCAGCATGCCAATCTGTGTCGAAAGACGGTCTGAGCCGGCGTATGTACACGCCATCCAGGACATCGAGCTAGCTGACCCAGAGCCCTGGTATCAGTCAGTCCTAACTTACTTGGCAACGGGAGAATATCCCCCGGGAACTGAAAACCGGGCCAAGAAGGCCCTGCGGAGATTGGCAACCCAATTCGTTCGCACGGACGACGGGCAATGGTATAAGAAGACGGCACAGGGGGCTCTTTTCCTATGCATCGACAAAATACAAGCCGAAAAGATAATGGCCGAAGTACACGACGGTGAAAACGGACCGCATATAAACGCCCATATGCTAGCCCGCAAAATCATGAGGCTCGGGTACTATTGGAACACCATGGAAACAGACTGTCAGGTGTATGTCAAACACTGCCATAACTGTCAGATCTTTGCCATGTACAACATATGTCGTCTTCCCTCTTATATACCATGACATCACCATGGCCATTTTCGACATGGGGCATAGACGTAATTGAAAAGGTACATCCTTCCGGAACGGGAGGTCATTGCTTCATTTTGGTGGCCATCGACTACTTCACCAAATGGGTCGAAGCCGAGTCATACCGTGTCTTGAACGCCAAGCACGTGGCCAAATTTATCCAGAGCAAGATCATATGCCGGTATGTGATCCCTTACGAATTCATCAGTGATCACGGGACCCACTTTCAAGCTGAAACTGCCGCATTGCTGGCAAAATATAAAATTCAAAGGCATACATCTTCGCCTTACCGACCTCAAACAAATGGAGCGGTAGAAGCGGCCAATAAAACAATTGTCACCATACTTAAAAAGATGGCTGAGAATTACCGGGACTGACCCGACAAGATACCCTTTGCCCTATGGGGATATCGAACATCTATCCACACCGCAACCGGAGCAACCCCGTATTACTTGACATACGGAATGGAAGCGGTCCAACTGGTCGAGCTAGAAGTACCGTCCCTCAGGATTTACTTGAAAGCCAAGTACCTGAAGCAGATTGGGTCCAAGCCCAATACGATTCGCTAGTCCTTTTAGACGAACGGCGATCCCGGGCCCTCAACAACATCCAAATATATCAATTAGGATCCAATAGGCTTTCAACAAAAGGGTTAGGCCCTGAAATATCAAAGAAGGGGATTTGGTCCTAAAATCGGTTCGTGCCTTACTACCGGTTGACCCAAGGGGTAAATTCAAACCCAACTGGGCTGGGCCATACTTAATCAAAAAGGTCCTATCAGGAGGAGCGGTGATGCTGACAGACTTGGACGGGAACGAATTTGTCAACCCAACCAACTTGGACCAGCTGAAGCGCTACTACCCCTAAAGCCCATCTCAATGTCATTTGAAAAATTTATAAAAATTTGTCTTTTTATAAATTTTCAAAAATTATAGACAAGTCAATAAGCTAGAATTAATTATTCTACCGTCACACATCTCGAATTAATAATCTTGATGTATTTCGAAAATCGCAAAAAATCAATTTAATCAATTCTGAACTACGTTTGGTTTTATTCCGCTATTTGTGGATACGTAGGCAACCCCTCAAAAGGGTACAACCACTGCAATAAACGAAAGACGGGAACGGTGTTTAATAATATGTCTTTTTATCTCGATTACAAAAAAAAAAGCCGGACACGGCATACACACACAAAAATCACACCACAAAAAATAATAATAGTTATATTCAAATAATAAAATAAGGAGACTAATATCCGGGCATTTTCCCCTTCCCCTTGTCCTTCGGGTCGCGTGGAGCCTGAGGTCTTCGAGGTGGTGGCGAGCGTTCCCGAATCACAAGTGAAACCTCCTTAGCACGAGCCCGTTTCTTCGACGATGGGTCTTCTACCACAGTCTTCGGTCCAATGCGAGCCCGCACGTGCTCGGGTAGTCTATCCCGTGGGCCAAGTCGGTCCTGCACGGGTAGCTTTGGGCCTAGTCTCCTTCCCAAGTCAGTCTGGGGGCTCACCTTCCCCCAAGCACCTTTAGCGCTAGACCCTCCAGCTTGAGTCTTGGTCTTCTTCTGTCTTGACATGAGACGGACTAGGGTAGCAGGAGTGTCTCCTTCATCAAAAAAGCCCATGTTGTCCTCAAGTTGCTCCCTTCACAGCAGGTCGAAAGCTTCATCAACCTTCAGAGCAGCTCGAGCTTTAGTATCCCCTGCTTTGGTCCACTTCATGTAAGAGTCTGAAACCCAGATCGAGTGGCGAGATTTGAAAATGGGCCAAGTATGCCGTGTGTACCATCTTTGCATCCAGGTATCACACATCACATCAGTCAGTTGGGTAGGGTCACTCACAACTGCTTCAACTTCAGGGATTCGCTGGGTCCATCCATACTGCCTTAGTATGTGATCTGGGTAGAGATGAATCGTCTGCCTGAAAGATAGGATCACCTGATAGCGGGCTCTGTCCCTCGGGTCCAAGCCACTCCAAAGGTAGATGGGCCACCACGGAACTACCCATCGGATTAGCGGGCCACCATGGAAAGACAAAACCTCGTCCCAATACTTTTGCGTAATCTGACGAGAAAAATCAATGACCCGCCGCCTCGTCATAACCTGGTTATGACGATAGTTGCTCGCATCAAGGGGAGGATCTATCACTGATAGCCTCTCATATAGCCAAATCTGAAAAAGAAACAAAAACATGAGTTCCCAAAGCAAAATAAACGCCCGCCTAAGGCCACTCGATCGAGTACCTGGGACACTCGATCGAGTGGTACCCCTGAACACAAACAGGGGGCTTTTTACGAGGGCGCTCGATCGAGTGCCAAGATGACTCGATCGAGTGGTACCCCTGAACACAAACAGGGAGCTTTTTTTCGAGGGCACTCGGTCGAGTGCCAGGGTTGTAATCCCCTAGAAAATCTAACGCAATACAGTGGCGGAAACACTGTAGAGTTGGGATTAAAACACACTGACAAACTATATCTTATTAAAAGAAATGGTAAGTCAATACAAAGGCCACTTTTTACAAAAGGGCTAAATAGAAATTCTTCAAACAAGGTTATACAAATCCATAAATAAACGTGAATAAAGAAAGAGTAGGATCCACGCTACTCTCTAGCTCACACCCAAAACCCAGCAGCAAATACCTGTCATGTTATAAACATAACAGCCACGTCAGTGGGGAGTAACTCGGACGTTCTCCCAGCCATATTATATCATATGGAAAAATAATAGTATTATTATATCAAAATACTTAAAATGAGAAAACATTAAAACGATATAATAAAATAAGTTCTCGGAGGAAACTTAAAACATTTGCAAACCTGCAAGTCAAAAATTCAATCGATAATATAATATTCAAAAATGGCATTATGGAAATTCGTTCAGTGTGCACAAGGCTAGACTTTCACTAGGATAATACTGGAAACTAGCTTCGAGAACTGTAGACTTAACTCATAACAGAATCCAGTCTCTAACTAGGCAACTCAACTATAACAGGACTGCGTGCAGCGAGGTCCTGGTTTAAGTAGTATACACCCCTCCTGGATACAAACCATATCCAGTTCAACCCGACGCGACTTACACGATGCGATATCTAAGTTTAAGGAACAATGCACACTCTCCTGAACACAAACCATGCTCAGTTCAACAACCAATGTGCCCCATAAAGACACACCAGCCTTACAGTTGATGGCAAAAATGTACATCCCAGACTATATTACTCTAACCCCACACTTCTCTTTATTCCATAACCCAAAACAGTCATTATCGATAGTCAAAAGTAATTATAATCAATATAAATGATATGGATAAAAGGAATAACCATTTTATATTAAAAGGGAAACTTTCTATAGATAGAAACTTACTAATTTTAGAAACTTACTAAAATAGAAAGTCTTATAGAAAATACGTAAGTTATTAAAATAAGTGAAATGTATAAAAATAGCATTTCTAACGAGATTAACATTTAACTATTATCGTCGTTATCGTAACTTTAATATATTTCTAAATTCGTTACTCAAAATATAAATAAAATGTGATAAGTCATTATATAGTATTTTTATAAATAATTTAGGAAATCGAGTTAAAACAATAAATCTTAGAAAAGAGATATTTTAAGAAAAACGATATCAAAATTAATTGAGTCAACGAGTTATATAAATGAAATGAATTTTATAAAGGTTTCAAATTATTTTTAAGAAATAGCTTTGATTTATGAATAATACAATTTTTAATAAAAATAGTCAATCAGAAACAAATAGGAAATTATTAGTGAAGATAGTCTCGACTAAAATGTATTTAAAACTAAATCAACTATCTTCTCATTTACTAGTATAAATCGTAAACCGAAAATTAATTTATTAAACAAATATACAAATCTCGATTATAATATGAAAACACGATTTTGAGTTAAAAATTAGAAATTAACGAAATATGACGAAAATATGAAATCGATATTATTTAGTTACTAGTGTCACGATAACTAACAAAATATTATAACGATCGTAAATAGTGAAATTACTAATGATTTATAAAACGATATCGAAAACCGTAAAATATTTGTAAAGCATACGACTTAAAAATTTATAATATTAGCAATAATAAATAGCTAAAATTAGAAAACCGAAGTTAAAATATTTACTACATACTACTACTCAAACATACGATATAAAATCGAGTAACGTCCTAAAGTTACCTTGAGTCGATACCCCAGAATGGTCCAGTGCACGTCCTCAGTTGCGTCTTCACGAAATCCAAGAAAACTCGAAGCTGAACGGAGCGTTTAATGAGGACGGAGAAGGAACATTGGGAATTCCTGCGGAATATACGTTGAAGAGAAACAAAGTAAAAGAGGGATCAGTTTGTGAGGAATTCGATAGAAGTATCATATGGCTGACACAAACAACGGAAAGAATGAGCCGAAGTTGGATCCGTACAGCAGCCACGGAACAACAGTAGCAGTACGATGCAAACAAAACAACGGTGAAGAAACGGGAGAGCAGCAGGTCAGCATCAACGAGAAGAAGGAGAAGAAAATGAAGAAAAACGACGGACAGTAATCGTGATATGATAACAGCAGCAAAACTGACCCAAACGGCAACAAAACAGCAACTAAACAGACATAACATCGAAAGAACGCAACAGCAGTAAGAGAGCACGAAACAAACACCACCAACAGTAACAGCAACAACAGAGGACAGCCGAAATCGAACCCGAATCAACATAGACAGCAGCAGCAACGAACAGATGACGAAACAGCGGTAGAACGACGACGAACTAATAGCATCACACGAAAGAAAGAAGAACCGGACAACGGACAGCAAAAGGAAAAGAATAACAACAAAACGAACGAAATTAGAAGAGGAGGAAGAAGAGGAAACGAAACACGTAGCAGCATCATTGCATCAATACGTAGAAACAGCAGAACGTAATAGCAACGTATAGCAGCAGCCGAACGAGTATTAACAACAACCCCAATATGAAAACAGAAACGAGAGAAAACAGGGAGAAGATGAAGAATGAGAAGGGCGAAAACAGAACAGCAGCAAACAGACGCAGCAGCACCAGAAAAACGCAGCAGCAACAACAAAACCGAGTCGGAAAAACAAGCAGACCACGAACGGAAACCGAAGAGGAAGAAGGAAAGAAGGAACGGAAGTCATAAGAAGTACCGTACAGCAGCGAACAAAACGAATAACAACAAGGAAAAGAAGAGGAGGAGAATAGATCGCTACCTCGAGAAATAACAGCAGCGAAGGAATCAGAACAGAAGCCGAAAACGAAACAGCAGCGGGGCAAAGGCATCAGCATCAGCAGCGAAGAAGGCTTAAGGAGAGGCAAACAATGGACAGCAGCCACGAAAAGGGAAAAAAAAAGAAGGCTGGTTGAACAAGGATGAAACGGTGGGATGTATAAGGAAGGAAAAAGGGAATGAAGCGGTGGAGGAGTCAAGGGGAATGAATGTGGAAAACAAAGGATAAGAGGGAGTGAGTGTAATAAGGTGGAATGGGGAATGTACGTAATAAAAGATGGGACTGAAATCAATTCAAAATAAAAAGTGTACGGATTCCGAGACAAAAGTATACGTTTTATACGGACTAATTAAATGAGTCGGTTAGAAAATACGAATTAAACGAATCCCGTAACGATAAGTTGATTGACCCACAAAACGAATTAAAACGAGTCAACAAAATTAATAAATAATCGGGCCATCAACTAAAATGAGTAATTAAAGTATTCGAGGGGAAAACAAAGTTTATAGAAATAAATAATTAGACGAAGAAATAGTAATTCCCGATAAATAATACATTTTCGATAAAATGAATTAAATTGATTTCTCGAGGAAAAGAAATAAATATTTTGACGAAACCTTAAAATAAATGAACTTCAAACCGAAAATAGAAATTCGAGCTTAAAAATAAATAAATGAAAAGAATATAGAATTTAAATCGTCGAAATAGACTTTCGGTAAGAATTAAATTAAATAGAATGAATCGAAATGGAAATAAAATATGTTTTAAAATATAAGAAGGGTTATCGAGTCAAATAGAATTTTAGGAGTTTGAAACGATTAAACGTTAAATTCATTTTATAATAATTTTAAGAATTACGAGTTAAATCGTAAACAAAATAAAAATACGAATATAATTTAAAATTAATTTAATTTATAAAATCAGGGGTGTTACAAGGGTGACTCGATCGAGTGCCTGCTGCAGCAAACCATCCGCGAAAAAAAATCAAAAAAATCAAAAATCAAAAAAATAAATTGCAAAGTAACATACTTGCAGCAATCGGGTGCTCCCGGTAAGACGGATTGATGAGTCCCTCTTGCGACTGTCCAGTCCTTGGATAATCTCGCCCGTAATCAGCCAAGCCGGGCTGTGTTCAGTCTCCATCAAATCTACCACGGTCAGAAGACGAGTGTTTCCCATGCAGGATAACAAATCCATGTGACCCTCGAAAGCATATACGTGGAGCATATAGAAAGAAAAAGCCCTACGGCTGTAAGCCGGTCTGACCCGAACATCAAGAGAATTCATAAACTTCTCAGCCAAGTCGATCAGAGAAATTTTATCACCTTCCATCATGCGGGATACCTCGTTGTGAGAAAGCCCCAGAAATTCTCGAAGCTTCCTCCTCGGGTCATAGATCGAGTACGGGACGGCTGGACCAAGTACCGGGTTCCATCCTCCTATAGCTACAATCTCCTCAGGTAAAGGGCAAACTTCGCCCCGGGGAAAAGCAAAGACATGATATATGTCATCCCATTAAGCCAAGCATGCATCCAGGAAATAACAATCAACCACCATCTGACGGAACGGGTACAGCTGAGTTATACCCGTTTGATTCAAAGCTACCCTATCCGTGTCCCTAAAGCGACAGGACCACTCCTGCAGCATAACGGTCAATCTATCGATTCCCATGGCTAATTCCTTAAGAAAATAAAGAGATTTTCTTTTTGCCTTAAGGGAAATAAAGAGACTTTCTTTAAAGAAGGGATTGATTTGTGATGAGAATTATGGAGAAGTCAAGAGCAAGAGAGGGCTATATATAGCATTAGGCTTGCAAACTGTTTAGGAAAATTTCCTAATCCTAATTGGAATCAAACCGCAAGCCTAGTCTCGATACTAGCACGGAAATCTCCATCCCGAACTTTCCTAATCTTTGTTAGGAGTCAAAAATCTCAAAGTTTTCAAAATTCAAAATCTCAAATTTTCAAGATTTCAAAATTCAAGTTTTCAAAAAAAATCATTTTTTCCCAGCGCGAGTCATTTTGCTACCTACGTGTTGCGTGCATTTTATGTGACTTGTACAGGTATGACTCAAACAGGGACATGCAAACCACTACACCTCCCCAGCATTTTCACGGGATGGGCCTACACACAGGCACACCCAGGACTTACACGGCAATTCCAAATGCCCCACGGAGTTATCGTCATCAGCTCAGGTATGACTTCTAGCCTATGGCTGGCGAGCCCTTCACGCGAGTCTAATGGACTATAAACAACCCGACCGAAAGTCCGCCAGGTTTCAATCCTCGATTGGCCTGGTGGCTACTCTGACTTTCGCCTTGTCCAAGCCTCAGTCAGAGTGGGAGCTCTGTAGACACCCGCATTTTGACTGCCAGGTGTATATGGCAGTTTCCAAAAAACACCCGATGATGATCGGACGCAAACATGCTTCTACACGCTCGGATACGGGCTCAAATCCATTAATTATTGGCTAACATACTTACAGAGTACAAATATCACAAAATCAACCTCAAATCCAGGTCCAGTGGGCCGTTTCCAATCAAATAAGGCTAATTTGGGCCGAAACCGACACCGGAATTAAAACCGACTTTTTGCGATTGGGTCAACCCCGGTCAAAGTCATTTCCGAGACACACAAAACAGCCCCTCACATCATCAAAAGTCCAAGTCAAACACAAAACCCATCAAGCATACAAAGTCAAGGTCCAAGTCAATGGACCCGCGCAACCCATTTGGGCCACTCGATCGAATGCCCGACCCACTCGATCGAGTGGGTCTGTTTCGAGCCCGGCTGCAGGTTGAACGGGCCACTCGACCGAGTTGGCCACCTACTCGGTCGAGTAACCCTAAACCGGGTGCCCTAACCTAGCCTATATATACACCCCATGCAACACCACTTGACACACTTTTTGACAACTCCAAAAAAAACCCTAGAGCAACCCTACACACACTTACACAACATCTTTACAAACACTAAGCAAACCCTAAGCAATACACTAGCAAAAACCCTAAACCTAGTTTTAGGAATCGATCCCGAGCCACCATAGCTTAACCTTCATTCACCTCGAAGACTCTTGTGTTAAAGCCACGGTTACGAGTTCGACCCGAGACAAGAACATGTAGGTTGAGGGTGTCAAAACCCTTTCTTCCTTTCTCCTCCTCTTCTCGTCGTCTTCCTCTTCTCTTCGCGTCCTTATTTTCGTTTTTTTGTTCTTTGCATCGTAATATCGATAGTATAATTAATATCAAAGCATTAAAATACTTATCGATTTGTGTCGAATAAGAGGGATATCGGAGTAAGAAAACACGAATATACAAGTGTACTGCACACAGCATTGACGGTCGCTTATTCCAATATCCCGACTATTTGATTATTGAGATGAGTTAACTTAAACAATATTTCGTTATTATTTTTGTCGGCATCACCATTAATCTTGCATTCATCAATTAAAAAACCTTTTTCAAGATACGTATTTTTAATAAGGGTCGAAACCCGTTGACGTGGATCCGACATCACAATCCTTAGGGATTTATTTCGATGTCGGAGAAGCCGAGAGAATCAAGTCCTCTAATTTAAGCAAAGTGTCGATTCGTTAGATCCGATACCAATTTCATAGTTGGATGTCGAATCTAACAATCTAGCCAATTTAATTCAATTAATTCGATTTCTCGTTGATGCTAACGTAGATTTCACGTTGTAATTATGACGCTACAAACGCGGAGAGAAATTCGTATCGTTTGATTGACTTAAAGCGACTCAAAACAATTTTTTTATTTTTTCGCTCTAGTATTCCGTATCGATTCAATAATCGAATGCGGGATATAACGAGCATTTAAATTTAGCATCGGGTATAAATTCAATAATATTTATATTCGGTTCAATCAAATTGATGATTTATAAAAAAACCCGAATCGAGCATAAGTCATGCAATATTTATGCTCAATTCG
The DNA here is from genome assembly GCA_958450325.1 of Agrostemma githago. Taxonomy (NCBI): domain Eukaryota; kingdom Viridiplantae; phylum Streptophyta; class Magnoliopsida; order Caryophyllales; family Caryophyllaceae; genus Agrostemma; species Agrostemma githago. Next base: position 19,281,304 of record OY288239.1, on the reverse strand, counting down.
GTAAAACCGTCGAATTATCAAAAATCAAAAGCAATTTCTAAATCAATACGAAATTGCGAACGAATTATAATTCGTACAGGGGGCACTCGACCGAGTGCCTAGCCCACTCGGTCGAGTGGCGCCCCAAAACCGGATCAGAATGCTTACTACGACCCCCACTCGATCGAGTCTCACAGTGACTCGGTCGAGTGGCCATCTACTCGACCGAGTTGGCCAATAACTCGGTCGAGTATGGTCTGAAACGCAAAATAGAAACATTTTTAGAGGTTCACTCGATCGAGTCCATTGACCACTCGATCGAGTGGCCTCATCACGACCAAAACCGTGAGTCGAACATTCTTCTTCTTTCTAAATTCGATAGTATTTTACGACTTAGGTCAACACGTGCCTAATTAATCACGTGTATTACTATCTTTTCAAACCATGCATCATCTCGTTTACATCATTCAATTCAATTCAATATTTGCACAAACCGTTATTATTCGTTATATCGTTACTAACAGTTTGGTTGTTTCTTTTGTCAATTTTTTCCGTTTATTTTATTTTACTAAAACGAACCCATATGCTAAAATTCAACTTCGACGTTAGAATTAATTGCATTAAATTGACTTAGAAACCCTTTTCAATTCCATTCACATGTTTAGGGAAAATAATCTTTGCATATCTTTTTCCCGTTCAACTAACGCGCGTATTGGAAAGTCATTCGAATTCTTAGTAGAGGCCGCTAATCTGCGGGCGGGGTTGGGTGTCCTTTGTGGGCTTCCCAACACGTACCCTCACCCCTTACTCAGAACCTCGGTTTCCGGATGCCCGAAACCCTTGGCGCACGAGATTCATTCAATACACAATATCCGTTAATGTCAGTATTTGTATCTAATGCAAAGGGACGAGCCCAATAAACTCTGACATCGGAAATGGGCCGTATTTTGTATACGGACCACTACGACATAGAGTGGGCTCGAATGGTTCTGAATAACCACAAAATTCGGTGGCGACTCCACATAGACCTAAATTTCAATTTGATCCATTCTCATATGGAGATTCATTCGCCTACCCAAACCCGCGCGTGGCCGCGTCGGGGTGGACCTATGTCATGTCCACATATTTCGTATGGAAATGTTCCTCAAAAGCTCATGGAGAGATTAGAGCTACTCATGAAGGCCTTCTGATACTGCTCAAGGGTCTGTCTCTCTTTACATATCGCACTTCTATTATGCTTTCTTTCTATTTTGTTCTATCAAAATATACTTTAAAGTTTAAACTGCTTCTTACACTCATTAATTATAGAAAGATGATCCATTTTTACATACAGTATGTATTATGTGTTAGGCGTTATTACATAAATGTTCTTTTTTTTGTTACAATCATAAGAACAAATGTTGTTGCATTTCCATCACCACATGCACCTTCAGCAAATATGTTGAGCCTGTTTTTGGTCTGTAATCTTTGATGCATCATAAAGATCCACACAAATCACGAGTGTATGTAGCCTGGAAGAGTGTGGTTTACCGCACCTGTATGTAATATCCTTCAAAGTTCGAATGCAATTGCAGATAATACATCATTACAAGGAAGTTGTTGTCATCCCTGGCTAAGGATCTAATTTTAAATCGCAATATTTTGGAACCCCGGATAAAGGTGACGAACAAATCAATATACTTTACAAAGATGTGTATTCGGATCTAAAGAGATTGAACCACATTCTTACCTCAATATTTTGTGATAGTATATTGATTTGTTCTCTTTAGATTGATATTATTAGGTTGTCATCGGCGGCGATGGAGGGGCGGTTAAGTTCCCGATAGGTAACTTTCTTAGTCAATCCAAGCTTCAATCACATTGAACTTTTTTCCTGTAATTATTATATCGGTATTTCAACTAATCGTCTTTCATGAATGAATGCAGAACGTTCACATTCCAGTATTTCATTTGGCACAACGGAAGCATTTGGCAAACCAAATCTTTGCTCCGAACCCCTGAAGCATTTGGCAAAACCTTACTTGATAATAAACATGTCTGCGGCCCATCTTTCGTCATACTCGGATCTAAATCTTCGAAACTCGAAGTGTTACACATCTGATCATATGCATTCTTTTTTTTTCTTTTTCCTTTTGCTGGTCAATTTATTTGTTTTATTTTCTTCAATTTTTCGCATGAATCTGGGTTACTTACATTCAATGTAGTATCCGTCCGATCAATTGTTTTTCTTATTTGGTGATTTTAATCTGACTTAGCGCTTGCTTGGAATGGAGAGATTTGTGAGCCAAAATTCGTAGGAACATGTTCATTTGATTAGTGAGTGGTTTTATTTATTTGATTGATCAATCAATTATTCAAAGATGGTAATTTACTATAAGCGCCTTTCAATTTTAACTTTCCATTGTATTTATCAATCGACAAACATCAAATTTGTCATTGTTTCCAAGATTTATTGACGTTTACTCAGTATTTTAAATGTCGATTATTGATTGATTAAACTTGATGAAATTTGGTGTCGAGAGTGTTCAGTTTGATTATCTGATGTGTATTTTTCCACACAATTGTATCCGAGAGTGTATCTGATATTCAGTTTATATATATATATATATAGAAGTAGGATCATTTACCCACCCCATCTTTTTGTACAATTTACCTTTATTTTGCAACCATTAGATCTAATTACATCAAAGGTCAAGATTAAATATTAAAATTAAGAAGTGAAGTGTCAAACACAATCCACCTTCAAACACAACTCACGCTCAAACCCTATACCCAAACTGAAACAAAAATCCCTAGCTCACAAACCCTCTTGCATCCCACTCCAGATTCATGAAAAACCGTCAATACCGCGAGAAGAAATCGCATCTTACCAATATCTACAAACAATCTTGCATCCAAATCAGGTATTTCAATCCTTGGTTTTATCAATTTTTTTGTATTTCAATTTTTTTTCTATTGTTTGATCAATTTCAATCGTATTGTATTTTGTACTATATGATTTCAGTCTATTTTGTATATTGTATTTTTTTATTTTGTGCTTTATTTTGTATTTCAATCGTATTTTTTACGGTTTCAGTCTATTTCAGTTTTAGAATTTGTGTACTATATGATTTTTTTTTCAATTTATTTAGTATTGTTCAACTTAGTATTATACAAAAAAATTTCAATTTATTTAGTACTGCGTTTATCAGTCTACGTTATTCATTTTTTTTCAATTTATTAGTCTACGTTATTAGTCTGCATTTTTTTCAATTTTTTTGAACTTAGAATTTACTGCGTTTCAATATTAGGGTTTGTTGGTCTTCGTGTTAATTCGTTGAGTTTTTATGGTTTACTGAACTTGTTATTGCAAAACTTGAATATGAACAATGAAATACTTGAATATGAACATTGAAATAACTACATATTATTTCATAGCATGAATTTCTGGTTTTGGTACATTATTATTACTATGAAATACCCAATTATTTTATTATGTTATTCCAGTTATTCTATACTATTGTTGCAATTATTCTATATTATTCTTGAATTTATTTCATTATATTAGTTACTAAGTTTTATAATCAGGGTTATTTTATAGTGTTTTTATAGTTATTCTATAGCACATATGTGATTATTGTACTTCAATTTTGTTTGTACTATAACTAACTCCCTCTTTGTTGTTGTCTTTCAGTGAAGTTTCTTTTGCTGGATGCACCCTCAATGATATGCAAGATGTTTCATCCCAATACAATAACGCGAGTTATTCATTACAATAACTGAGTTTCTACATTGGCTTAATAACTACGTAAAATCAGATAACATTATTTTAAAACTGATTATATTTGAGTGTCAGCCAAATATAACAAGAAGAGTTATTCGTTACAATAACTGAGTTTCTACTATAGAATAACCACACGTAAAATCATATAACATTATTATAAAGTTAATTATATTTGAATTTCATCTCAATACAATAACACGATTTATAATAACTGAGTTTCTACATTGGAATAACTACGTAACATCAGATAAAATTATTCTTATATTTGAGTTTCATCTCAATACAATAACACAAGTTATTCAATACAATAACTGAATTTATACATTGAAATCATTACGTATGTACATTGAAATAACCTGATAACATTATTCTCAGTAAAAAATTGAGTTAACTATAAAATAACTACGTTTATTTATTAAAATAATCTTGTTTGTACATCGAAATAACTATAAAAATCTGAGAAAAAATGTTTTGGGATTTAGAGAGTTTTAATCTCATCTCTTGATCATGTGAGATCTAATGGCCACAATTAAGAGGTAAATTGTACAAAATTTGACAAATGTATCAGATATATATATATATATATATATATATATATATATATATATATATATATATATATATATATATATATATATATATATATATATATATATATATATATATATATATATATATATATATATATATATATATATATATATATATAAAGAGAGAGAGAGAGAGAGAGTAAGGCTCTTATGAGTCATTTACTCTATATGAGTCCATAAGTTCTCATCTCATCCATTGGATGGGATGAGGATGGATGGACAAGATGCATCCTAGCATTTACATTAAAAAAAAAATTACGTTCCTAAAATAACTCCCATGAATTTAGGAAACAATAACTCTCTTGATCACATTCATTCATCATTCACGTTCATTCATCATTCACCTTCATTCAAACCCGCAAAAAAAATCATTTCTTCATTCACAAAAAAATCCTTTCTTCATTCACGTTCATTCATCAATTCTGTTCTTGAAATCCCGTTACAATGGATTCAATAACCGCGTCATCTTCTTCAACTGTTGATAAACAATTGATCGAGTATAACAATGGTGAGTTTCAATATTGCTTTCACGTTTTGATTCAATTTTTATTCATGGATAAATTGTGCGTCAATTTGCGTTCTTTTTTTACGTCAATTTTCATGTTTATATTGCTTTCATTGTCCTTTCATTCATCATAATTTCGTATCAATGGTTAATTGCTCTCTCGATCTTTATAAATTCCAGGGTTTAATGTTTTTTATTTAGATTTTCCATGATATCCACTGATACTATTGTTTTGATTTCTATTAACGCAGAAACGTGGTTGAAGTAGCATGCCTTCTGAGTTAAAGTAACACTTAATTGCAATTACAGTAACACAAATGGACGTTGAGAAAAGGGTTTTGATGATGATGTTAAAGTAACGTATTGTACTCGTTAGAGTAACACAACTTAGGAATTGAAGTAACAAATGGTTTGCATGGGTGTAACGCTGTTCAATTTTGTGCAGGTGGTATTGGCAAAGATGCGAACGCACAGGATAACACTAGAAGAGGTGGAATTTTATTCATTTGATTAATCATGGATTAATAACAATGGTTCATTGATATTATATATTGTTTCACTGATATTATTGTTTTGCTTTATGTTGAAGCGGACATGGCATTGAAGTAACACACGTTATGAATTACAGTAATACCTAATTCTAATTAGAGTAACACAAACACGTAACATTGAAACAGGTTTTTGGCGCTGACGTTGAAGTAACTTCCTTTAAGAGTTAAGTAACACAACTTATGAGTTGAAGTAACACGTATGTCCATGGGCGTAAGGTTTTTTAATTTCTTGCAGGAAGCATTGACAAAGAACCGAATGCATAAGAATGGTGCAGAGATGTGGGTGAGGCTTTCACTCCGTACATGAAGCAAGTATTCGGAACAATTGATGAGGCAGTGGAATTTTACAAAATCTACGCTTTGGGCTTGCGGATTTGTCATGATAAAAATATTTGCTTTTTTTTATTTACAAGAATAACGAATTTTTGTACACATTTTTTTACGAGTAGCGTTGTGCTACGTAGCAATTAACTCTATATTTTATTTAATACATGTGTATTTAGTTAGAGTAACATCTCAGTTCTATTGGAGTAACACCTTTCGTCAGTTAGAGTAACAGATATAATGCGTTAAAGTAACTGAGGACAGCAACGTTGTTTAAACAAATGATTACCAAAGTAAGTGAGGATAGCTTGAATTGGAACCATTCATTAACAAATTAACGATTGTCGCTCTTTAAAGAACGATAAATAATGCGTCAGAGTAATTGATGATAATAGCATTGTTTAACCATGAGACAAAGAATAACACTATTAATTACTTAGAGTTACATCATTTGTTCATTAAAGTAACACTTATAATACGTCAATATAACACGCTGATTATGAGACCACATGTATTTTGGGTAAACTTCATTCATTGCCATAGTAACACCATTCGTTACTTAGATTAACAGGTACAGTCAGAGTAACACAATAATGCAGGTTAACAACCATTCCTTATAGTAACATGATTTGTTCGTTAGAGTAACACAGTAATGCAGGTTAACAACCTTCTTTCTTAGGTTAGAACTATTCATTACCAAAGTAACAACATTCGTTCCTTGAAGTAACATATATAATGCGTCAGAGTAACTGATGAAAACAGCGTTGTTTAACCACCATTATGAAAATACCATCATTCATCACTTAGAGTAACATCATTTAATCGTTAAAGTAACAGCTACAATGTGTCGCTGTAACACACTGATTATGAGACCAGATTTGTATTTTAGGTTAACATCATTCACTCTCATAGTAACACCAGTCGTTCCTTAGAGTAACAGGAACACTCAGTCAGTGTAACAGAATTTAACAGCGTTATTCCATTAGTGATAATCAAATTCAATGTAAGTCGAATACCCAGATGACAATATGCAATCACTAATTAGCACACAAAAAGGATAAAACTCTGAAATTTTCGTAAACTCTAATCATAGAAAGATGATCGAAGCGCTCCTTGGGTATAGTTGAAGGGATTGAACTGAATATGACTGCAACAATTTTTGAATTTCGAAGCTTGTGAGGAAGAAATTTCGAAGCTTATGAAGATGACGATTGTTGAATATGACAATTGAAAATTATGAAGAGGAAATAATTAGGAAGATGAAGGGTGAAAGGTTGTACAGTAGTTGGGCGGGTGAGTTTTGAATGAAATTTTTTTAATTATGAGGTAATGTGTATGAGAAGAGAGAGGAAGATTCTGTAGAGAGAATTAAGGGAAGAGAGAGATTTCATATATTTTTATCATATATGTCAGTTACTTCTTTTATTACTCAAATCAATCACCACCATCCATCTCCCTCTAAATCAATGGTTGTAATTAGGACTTACGGACTCAAAGATGAAAAGAGGACACACTTGATCCTTGCTCTCTCTCTCTCTATATATATATATATATGTATGTATATATGTATGTGTATATTATGTATGTATATATATGTATATGTATGTATATATATATATATGTATATATATATATATATGTATATGTATGTATATGTATATATGTATGTATATGTGTATATATATGTATATACATATGTATATACATATACATATACATATACATATACATACATATACATATACATATACTATACATATACATACATATACATATACATATATATACATATACATATACATATATATACATATATGTATACAGAGTAAGGCTCTTATGAGTCCCTTACTCTATATGAGTCCATGAGTCCTCATCCCATCCGTTGGATGAAATGAGGATGGATGGACAAGATTCATTGCATTAAAAAAAAAAAAAAAAAGGGAAAGATTTACGTTCCTAAAATAGATCCCAAGAATTTAGGAAACAATAACCACTCCATCACGTTCATTCATCATTCATCACATTCATTCATTAATTCAACCGTGAGAAAAAAACCCTATCTTCATCACGTTCATCCTTTCATTCAATCAAAATTGTGCACGAAAACGCGTTACAATGGATCCAGAATCAGTATCATCTTCTTCAACAATTGATAAGCAATCGTCTGAGTATAACAATGGTGAGTTTCAATAATAATTTGACGTCGATTTTCATTGTTGCTATTACTTTCATTGTCGATTTTCATGGTGAGTATAACAATTGTTTTTTCTTCATGGATTTCAATAGTCATATTGCTTTCAATTTGCGTTTTCATATCAATGTTTTATCGCGTCGAATTGCGTTTTTTTTACGTCGATCTTCATGTTTATAGTGCTTTCATTGTCATTTCGTATCACAGTTTCGTATCAATTTGCGTTTTTTTGATGTCATTGCGTTTTGATATCACAGTTTCGTATCAATGGTATTTTGATATCTTGATCTCTATAGATTACAGGTCTTTATGCTTTTTATTAAGATTTTCCCTGATATCCATTGATTCTATTTTTTTTATTTCAGTTAACGCAGATTCGTCGTTGAAGTAACATGCCTTCTGAGTTAAAGTAACACTTAATTGCAATTACAGTAACACAAATGAACGTTCAGGAAAAGAATTTTTATGATATGCTTGAGTAACGTATTGTACACGTTAGGGTAACACCACTTATGAATTACAGTAACACATTATTTACATTGATGTAACGCTGTTTGATTTTGTGCAGGTAGTTGCGCCAGAGATGCGAACGCACAAGACAACACTGGAAAATGTGGAATTTAATTCGTTTGATTAATTATGGATTAATATTATGGTTCATTGATATTATTGTTTCACCGATATTATTGTTTTGCTTTATGTTGAAGCATGCATGGCATTGAAGTAACACAAGTAATGAATTACAGTAATACCTACTTTTAATTAGAGTAACACAAAAATGTAACACTAAAAAAGGGTTTTTGGCCCTGACGTTGGAGTAACATCTTTTTAGAGTTAAAGTAACGCAACTTAGGAGTTACAGTAACACTTATGCCCATGGGCCTAACTTTTCTTAATTTTTGGCAGGAAGCATTGGTAAAGAGCCGAATGCACAGGAATGGTGCAGAGATGTGGGTGAGATTTTCACTCCGTACTGAAAAAGACACAGAGGAAGACGAGGATGAACAAATGTTTTGATAATACTCGTGTTCTTTGAATATTACAAGAATTTTTTCTTTTTTCCTGGTTTACACGAAAAACTAATGTTGTACACATTTGTGCAATTAACACTATATTTATTTAATAAATGTGTTTTTGGTTAGAGTAACATCTCATGTGCGTTGAAGTAACACTATTAGTTTGTTACAGTAACAGAAAAAATGCATTGTAGTAACTGAGGACAGCAGTGTTGTTCATTCATTGAAAGAGTACCAATATTGGTGATTGCAATATCATTGTACTAACGGCATTAATCACTTAAAGTAACATAATTTGTTCATTAAAGTAACACACACAGTGCTTCGGTGTAACACACAGATTGTGAGACCAACGAAAATTGTGTTAATTTCAATAATCCCCATAGTAACACCAACAGTGAATTAGAGTAACAGGTGCAGCTGGTCATTGTAACAGAGTTTCACAGCTTCAATGTACTGGTGATAGTCAAAATACCAATGTAATTAGACAGGTAACTAAAGAATAGAGACCATTAAATCGTAGTTACAAAAGAGATGACATGATTCAGTAAACACGCTATTTTTTTCGGCCCTTTGTTGGCTTGCTCATGGGACCGTCGATGATTTTTTGTCTAGTGTTCTCATACTTGGCTACGTTTTCC
>OY288239.1:19224244-19266744 GCA_958450325.1 Agrostemma githago | reverse complement strand
TATTATAAAAAATATGGTACTCCGTAGTTTTTATTTAATTTTGACAAATAGACATCACAATTAAAGTGACACGTTTTGTTAATAAAGTAACATGAATACCATTTAATAAAGTAAAAAAAAAATACTCAATTTAACAAGAATACCATTTAATATAAAGAAGGAACTTTACGAGCGATATGATTGGTCCGTTACATCAAAATTCAATTTAGGAAAGTATCATTAGTAATAAAAAAATCAAGTAGAAATCTTTTAATTATTATAATGCGAAGTAATATATTTAATCTATCATATTAATGTGATGTTTTATAATTTTCATCTTAAAACCTTTAAATTTCGTTTAACAAAAAATATCGTAAAAAATTTTATAAAAATGAAATAATTAAATTCTTGGTAGAAAATACTTTCATTTGAGTATAAATTTCATATTATTTGTTTCATATTATTTGCTCATAAAAGTGATGAATTTATTACATATAAAAATATTAAAGTTATCCCACATCGACAAATATAATAAGGTGATGAAATTCTATATTATAAATAAGAGTAATCATCCGTTCTTAGGTATCCACCAAAAATCTTTTGAGTCTTGAAGAACTCTTAAGATTATAACCTTAAGTAATTATCCCACATCGAAAAATTATGATGAGATTATGAAATTCTATAATATAAACAAGAGTACTCATTGTTTTTGAATATCGACCAAAAAACTTTTGAGTCTTAAAAAAACTCTTAGTAAGACTACAAACTTAAAATTTTCCTATATCGAAACAATTAAAATAAGATGATGATTCTATATTATAAATAAGAGTAATCATGTGTTCTTTTGGATCTTAAAAAGAGTTTTTAAAATAGTAAATTATCCCACATCAAAAAAATTATGATGAAAACTTAATATCAATAAAAAAAAACTTTTGAGTCTTAGAAAATATCTTAATAAGACTATAAATTTAAGTAACATCATCTCAAATCAAAAAATTATAACAAGATGATGAAACTCTATATTATAAATAAGAAATAAGACTAATCAATTCTACAATAAGATGATGAAATTCTATTATACAAATAAAAGTAATCATCCCTCCAAATTATGATGAGGTGATGAAATTTTATATTGTAAATAAGTGTAATATTTCGCCCTTAAATATGACTAATAATTCGTTATTACATATCTTCCAAAACTCAATTGAGTCTTAAAACTTCTTAAGACTATAACTCAAGTAAAATTATTACAAGAGTTTTTAAGACTATATTTAAACTTAAGTCAAAATTATTCTATATTCAAAAACTATGAGGTGATGAAATTTTATATTATAAATAAGATTAATCATTCGCTCTTAAATATAAAAAAATAGTTTTTTGAGTCTTACAAAAGTACTTGAGACTATAAACTTATGTAAGATTATCCCACATCGAAAAAATTATAATAAGGTGATTGAATTTTATTATATAAATAAGAGTAATCGTCCATTCTTAAGTTAGATATAAAAATAGGCTCGTTTATTATTATAATTATCCTAACGTTGTCTCACATCGAAAAATTATGATGAGGTGATTAAATTGTATATTATAAATAATAATCATTTGTCCTTGGATATCACCTAAAAAAATTAAGTCTTAAAAATGCTCTTAGGATCGTAAGTTGATGGAAAAGAGAAATTGTTCGTTTTTTGAGTCTTTCAAAAGTACTTGAGACTAATAACTTATGTAAGATTATCCCACATCGAAAAAATTATAATAAGGTGATTGAATTTTATTATATAAATAAGAGTAATTGTCCATTCTTAAGTTAGATATAAAAACAAGCTCTTTTATTATTATAAATTTATAATTATCCTAACGTTGTCTCACATCGAAAAATTATGATAAGGTGATTAAATTCTATATTATAAATAATAATCATTTGTCCTTGGATATCAGCTAAAAAAATTGAGTCTTAAAAATGCTCTTAGGATCGTAAGTTGATGGAAAAGAGAAATCGTTCGTGTTTAGATATTAACCAAAAATCTGAGTTCTAAAAAGAGTTTAACTAAGTAGAATTATCGCATATCAAAATTATGATGAGGTGATGAAATTCTACATCATCAATAAGAGAAATTATTCGTTTTTTGATATTAATCAAAAATCTTTTGAATCTTATAATGCTTCTCTTAAGGCTATAAATTGAAATAAAAGTTAACCCACATCGAAAAATTACGAAAAAGTGATGAAATTCTATTATATAAATAAAAGTAATCATCGTTTTTAGATATCAATCAGAAATCTTTTGAATCCTAAAAAGAATTCTTACAACTATAAATTTAAGTAGAATTATCACACCATAAGTATACTCCGTAATAAGGTGATCAAATTCTATTATATAAATAAGAGTAATCGTTCGTCCTTCATAACTTAGATGGAAAAACAAACTAATTTGGGTCTTAAAAAATATTCTTAAGACCATAAACTTAAGGGTTATTTAACAAGAATAATCTCAACTTTGGGTGGTCTTCCATAAACAAAATCAATTTTAATTAATCTGGGAATAACCCATGTATGAGACACATCAGACATGAATGGAATCGGGTTAACTGCTACCTACGAAGCTGATACACTATTCTACTAACTACCCACATTAAATTCCACCTTCTCCAACTTTTAACTTCAATAATTTCGAATTCTAATTTACTCCAATTCATCTTCTTCTTCACTTCATCTTCCATTGATCTTCCTCGAAGGGAATCTTTTGTCGAAGATTTTGTTTGTGTATCAAGTATAAAGTTTCGTCCATACTTATAATTAGCATTAATATTGACGAAAATTCATTTTTAGGGGTTATTGTTGCACAAAATTAGGGTTTAGGAGAGATAATTTGGGTTTAGGAGAAGAATCGACATTGATGTGGAATGAAGAAGATGAAGTTGTGTTAATTAATGACTATGAGACCCACATAATAAACTTGTTGGAAACGGTCATTAATGAGGCAATTCCATTCCTGTTTGATGTGTCTCGTACATCGGTTTATTTACATATTAATTAAAGTTGGTTTTATTTATGGAATACCACCCAAAGTTGAGATTATTTATGTTAAATAATCCTAAACTTAATTATCCCACACTTCTGAGTCTTAAAAACCCCTTAAAACTATAAACTTGAATAAATTTTCTCACATCAAAAAATTATTACAAAGTCATGAAATCATAGATATAAACCAAACATCTTCTGAGTTTTAGAAAAGCTCTTAGGACTAAAATAAACTTAAGTAAAAATTTCTCTTTTGAGTTTTAAAAAAGTTCTTAACACTATAAACGTGTGAGAAATTTCCTCACATCAAAAAATTATTATAAAGTTATGAATTTCATATTATTTGCTCGAAAAAGTATTGAATCTATTACATACTGCTCCCTCTCATCCATTCAATCCTTTACATGGAGAATTTCACTATTTTTAAGAAAAATGGTAAAAGTAAGAGTATTATTGGTAAATCAAATGTTTTTGTGGGTCCAATAAAGTTAAAGTAAGGAAAAAGTAGTGACATTGTAGGTAAATAGAATAAGGATATGGTGATTATAAGGTCAATAGTTTTGCCAAAAGGGGAATGTCAAAAATTGATTGAATTGTCCATTATTTATAGTAAGTGTAAAGAACCGAATGGATGAGAGAGTGTATAGAAATAGTAAAATCATCTTGCATTGAAAAATTATAAGGTGATAAATTTCTATATTATAAATAAGAATAATCATTCGTTCTTAGATATCAACAAAAAAAATTTCATCCTTAATCTCTTTAAGGCTGTAAAATTAAGTAAAATTATCTCACATCGAAAAATTATGATGAACTAACTAAATTCTATATTATAAATAAAATTCATCATTCGTCCATAGATATTAACCAAACATCTTTTGAGTTTTAGAAAAACTCTATCTTAAAAAATTATATAATAGGGCGATGAATTTTCATTATATAATTTGTCCTTAAATATTGACAAAAATTAAAGATCTTGAATAATGTCATACGTATAAATTAAATATTTTTTCCCTTCTATAATTGTAGTTATAAGTAAAAAATGAGGTTAATATAGTAAAAAGATTGGACCAAATAATAAATATTTTACGATGGGAAGAAGATAGAAAGACAGACGAAAATAGAATATGGTAGAATATAGAAGGAAGGAGGGAGTACTCTGTAGTATAATTGTACCACATTGAAAGATTATCATAAGGGGATGAACCTATGATTATAAATTGAAGTCATTATTGGTTCTTAGATATCAACTATCAACCCAAATATTTACCGAGTATTGTTTTAAAGAGAGATATTACGAGTTTTAATACAATCCACGCGTATAATTTAATTTGACGTTTACCACATATATGACTTCCTAGAAAACACATTCACTTAAGTGGATAGTATGACTATAGACATACTCTTACCTTCGACTTACTTTCTACTGTTGCGTAGTCTCACAAATTTATGCAATCCTCTAAGTTGGTGTCATTATCATTGTCACTAAAAATAGGCACGTGCATCTCACGGGCTTTCCAACTAGTTACTTATGAGTGAAAATGTGAAATATATGACATGAATGTGTATAATATCGAATGACACTAATAATGGGTGATATATTTGATTCACTTTTAATTAGTTATCAGAAGTAGAACTGTTAAAAAGGTCGTGTGGGTCGGGTCATACAGGTCGGGTTATACGGGTCATGGGTCAGGTTAGGCTCAGAATACAGGTCAGAAATATTTTCGAAAGCCTAATATTTTGCCAAAAAAATTCTCTGTATATTCTATTTTTTTATTTTAAAGTTTATTATTATTCTTTTTATTATAAATCCATATGTACCCCTTCTCAAAAAATTTCCACATTTCCATTCTGGGACACTCACAAAGATTTTCCACGTTCCTTTTCGGTATATGATTTGTGGTTCTCATTTTTTGCAATCCCATATTTTTGTCCTACTTTCAATTTCTCCACATTTTCATTCTTTTTATTTCTTCCCAAGAGCAATGTACAAGTTTCGACCCTAAATTAACGGGTCAGAACGGGTTCGGGTCAAACGGGTCTCGAATAAAAAAATGGGTTCATGATCCTAAAAAATGGGTCGGGTTTGCGGGTCGGCTCGATTTTTGACAAGTCTAAGACTCGTAAGTCATTTTTTTCTTAACCTGATGAGGAGACAACTAACTTTAGCGTCGCCTAGCAACTAACTATTTCGGATATTATATACGAGTACATATCGCAATTTGATATTGCTGACCCGTGAATTTCACGGGTTGTAAAAATAGTTATATTGAAAGTGGACGAACATATAGATACAGAGGGAGTACTATCTACATTCATATCCAAAGTACACATTTCTTATAATGACATGTTTGGGAATTTAAATTTGGAATTGAATTTTGGATTTAAAATATTTTAAAGTGTTTAGGAACCTTGGGATTTGATTTGAAATTGAAACCAAATACAACTTAGTTCAAAGCCTCTCTCACGATACCGCGGTGCGTTCCTTAATGGGCGCGCTAAAGACATCTATGGCTGAACTCGTATGAGTTTCAAGGCATGTTCTAAGACCAACTCGGCTTAGGAAGTCCATCCTGATTTTACGAGAGATCCATTGGTGTTGGTATAGACCCGATTTTGACTGACCGAGACTTAGCGTAAAGCATACATGGCGTCATCATAATGCTTGCGTGACTACGTGCTACTTGGTTTCCGTGTCATCTTTTTCAAAAACCGTCATTTCAAAAAA
Source organism: Agrostemma githago (assembly GCA_958450325.1). NCBI lineage: Eukaryota > Viridiplantae > Streptophyta > Magnoliopsida > Caryophyllales > Caryophyllaceae > Agrostemma > Agrostemma githago. The sequence continues at coordinate 19,261,013 of OY288239.1, read as the reverse complement.
AATGCATCTTGTCAAAAGTATCGGATTTCCAAAAACTCGGAATGCTGCCGAAATTTAGACTGATGATTTGACTCAAAAGTAGTCTATTTTCTAGCCATCATGCTGCCCATTTCAAAATTCGAATTTCCGATCCACCATTGGATTTTTGAATTTTCAAAATTCAATTTCGATTTTCAAATCTTTGTGATGCCATTCGCGATTTTCAAATTTTCGAGATGCCATTTTCGGTTTTCAAATTTTCGAGATGCCATTCTCGATTTTCAAATTTCCGAGATGCCGTTTTCGATTTTCAAATCTTCGGGAACTTATTTTCGATTTTCAAATTTTTGGAAATTCCAAATATTCAACTTTTCAAAAAAAAAAAAAAAAACTCGGTCCCATCGGCATATTGCCAATTTCAAAAGATGGGATCGCCTCCTAAATTTTCAAAACGCGAAATTACTCTCAACCATTCTAACATTTCAAAATGCCCGATCATATTGGCCCACTACCAATTTCAGGACCGTCCTCTCAATTTTCAAAATTCAATCATTTTTCAAAACCCTTCTTGCCCTAAGACCTACCGTTATCCGTGTGTCGGGTCTTTTCATAATTCGTCGAAGGTCTATAGCGTCGTAACACCGTCGATCCTACATCACGGGTTTCTTCCCTATCCTAGTCCGCCTTATTCTAAAGGCATAACCAACCAACACGAGTCGTACACTCGTAAATGGAAGGTTCGTAAACACTCGAGTCCTAACTAGAAAGTCCCACGCGATCTTTCCCTCTAACAGGACGGTCCTCACTACCTTTCCTAAAGGAATTTCGCCCGCCTTTCAATCCGTTAGTCGAGTCATCCTAATTCAAGAACCCTTTAACTTAAGGGTATGCCCTAATCTCAGGGTCATCCTTATTCGAGTCAAGTCAAGGGTCTCTAGCGTCATCCCTTTAAATTGCATGTTTCCTCCCTTACCCCGTCTGCCTTTCCTCGAGGCCGAGACAACCTTTTACAAGGCATAGCCCTATAACAAGAGGTTCGTGATCCTTACGTCTAAGGGTCGCTCGTCTAATACTCGAGTCTTAACAAAACCTTCGATCACACTCGGGGGCTGCCTTTCAGCAGAACGGTCAATCACGGTTGCTCTAAGGGTCATGTCCTACACGTGGTGTCACTTTCGAGTCATTCGGATGCCACACCATCTGAATCCTATTAGAGTCTTTAGTCTCACTTGGGGGCTATCCTCTACCCGAGCAATCGACCACGGTCACCTTAAGGGGTACCTTACGTTCATCATACATCGGCGTCCTTATGATGCCTTCTTCGAGTCGAACCTATGCTACGAGCACTCGAGTCACCTAGGGTTTAGGTCGCTGCAGTCAGCCCGATCACGCAATGCGGTGAAACACGGTCGCCCCATTTTTGGACTTACCCTCGTGCAGCTCGAGTCTCATGGTCGAGTCCGAGTCACAGTCGTTACTATGTCAACGTTCGAGTATTCTGGACCAAGAATCTTAGCCATTCCCGTCACCCCGGGCCGTGTCTAGTTTGACTCCCTCTCTTGCATTTGTGCAAATCCTAGCTTAGGCGAGTTCTAACACCTGTCGTTTCTTCCGATCAGGGACCCTATGAACGAGGCATTACCAACCCACAACAAATCCCGCGGCGTCGAGAAAGGAGATATCCAGGGGAGTATGCTTATGCTATCTTTCTCCATTAACAATATCTTCTCGAAAATCAATACTGCCCTAGATAACCTAAGTTCCAGGGTAGCCATCATCGAAGAAGATCTTGTAAGAACCCGATCCCGTTGGACATTTACCCACTTGGTTACGTCCTACACTGTCGCTTTCCAAAGGTTGGTTTCAAAGGGCCTAATACTACCTATAGGCCCAACAGTTGACCCACTTTCTGAAAGACGTTCCAAAACATGGAACGCAGAACACTACTGCCAGTTCCACATGGGGAGGGGGCACGATACAGAAAAGTGTTGTAAACTGAAACACCTCATCCAAGATTTCCTCGATGCCGGGAGGACACCCGTCATGGAAACATTGTCACTTGCAAAGCCCCTCATGGACTATACAGGGCCCGCCAACCAAAGCATCCAATCTACCTCTCATGCATCCAAGAGTCCGGATTTGATTTAAGTCCAAGTCTGAGTCCGAGTCTAGAATTTTCTGTCTTTCAATTTCCTAGTCAGGGTCAGAGTCATCTGTACGTTGTCCTCTCTTTCATTGCATTAGCTTTTCAGTATTCCATATTCTCTACATGCTTTCCTTATGTGTTTCCGAGAACATGATGAACACCATCATACACTGTGAGCACATGCACGTGACTACTATAGGCACATTTATAATGACTGCAGGGAATTGAGACCCGTGTTTTCCTTTACCTGTTCCACGTATGGTATAGAAGCCACATAACTACCCTTAGCGGGAGCGGTATCGAATCTTATGACAAATCTAGGTAGTCTCCTAGTTTGGGTTCAAGACGGGAGGCAAGTCCATTTCCCACAATAAACGCCCCTCCAATAAGACTACCAATCCCTACCTTAGGCGTTAGTCTGACCAGAAGAAAAAAAGAAACATCGTGACTCTATAGACGTGATGCCAAAAATACCCAACTTGGGACGATGTTTCCACCAAGTTTGCTCGGAATTATGATGACAATCCCGAGATCCAAACCACCATGCTTACCGTAGAGTACTCCACCGCGAGTTGCACTCACATAAATACCAACTATGCTTACACCTTACAAAGGCTCAGCTCCCAAGGCCTAATCCAACTGACAAGCCCAACCCCAGATCCACCCACAAATGGACGTCACAGATTCGGAAATACCAGTGCCTATTTCCAAAACCATAGGTGTAACACCCGCAAATTTTCTAGCTCTGCTATCTCTTTCATTACGATTATATCGTAACTCTGTAATATTTTGTCTATTACAATTTTTCCATTTCAAGATCTCTTTCATTATCGAGCCTAAAATTATTTATTTTCGTAAAAGGATTTTAATTATTCTATTTTTATTCGAAAACCTATTTAATTCTTTTAATCGCAAGTATGTTTAATTATTTTTGAGAAATCGTATTTTCTATGAACAATAGTTTTAAAATCGAGTTTGAACTATTTATGTTTCTAAAAATGCTCGATTATATTTATAATGGTTTCTAGCTCAAAAATATTTATATTTTATTTTACTAAACGATTTGATAAATAATTATTTTCTAATGCGTTTTTTTTCCGATTTCTTCATAAACGTTTATATTATTTTTTTATCCTATCTATTTTAAATATTATCCAAGTATTTATTTTAATCGGAAACTTATCCTATCGGTTTGTGTTTGTTCTTTCCATCTCAACCATCTCGTCTCCTAGTTGAGTTAAGAGTCCTTGTAACTCAATTATTCCTATCTTTTAGCTTCCTAATTTCTCTTTATATTCTTATTCATTCTAGTATCTTTTATTCACAACACAAGTCTCCTTTTCTCTATGTTTCACTTTAAACTTCATTCTTTACGTTCATCATCAATCTGATCCTAATTTGTCTCTAATTCTTTCCGATCTCGAGGGTAATTTAATTACTCTTTTTCGTTCGTTCTTCATCTCGTTTTCTCCTTTCTATTCACTTTTAATGTGGTTTTAATACCATATGTTTAATTATTTCGTAGGCTATCTTGCTAGATCCGACGAAGATGATTATTTAATTGATTCGGATCTCGGTTAAGGTAACATTGACACGTTACTCGGTATTATGTGATGTTATTGTTGTAGTTGCATGTATAGAAATTAGATTTTTGTTAGACAATATATTTATGTCTCGTTTTTAATAACAAAAACTTTAAAATCGTAAATCTTCACATGTTTTGTTGTTTTAATCGTTTTTACGAGATTTGCGAATAAATCTTTCTTTTAATTATTAAAAATTATTATAAGGCCGAGACTAAAACATACGCCTAATAATTTTATTTTATAAATTTCGTGATTTTTAAGTATGAATTATTAAATTGAAAGTTTTATTATTTTTAATAAAGTTACAGCATGTTTCAGAATCTGTTAGTGTTATTGTGTGAATTAATACTTTATTTTAAAGACTTTATTTACAAAAACTTTGAAAAGAGACTACTATTTATTTTAAGTCTAATTTATGTCTGTTTAATTTCATAAACTAATTCCAAGTGGTTTCGTCATAATAAATTTTTTATGAACAGGTATCAAACTAATCCGCGATTCTGTCAGTTGTGATAAGATCTAAATTTAAACATATGTTAAACTTTTTATTTAATATTGGTAATTTACTTACAGACACTATGAAGAGTCTAGTTAATGTTTCCAATTGGAATTTATTTAAAATCAATTATTAAACGTGTTTTATTAAATAAATACAATCGGGTGTCTAATTCTGACAGTTTGTAAACACACGAATAGAAACCTATGTTTTATTTAGAATTTGGATTTTCTCCAAAAATAAAAATTGTAACTAAGTTTCTAAAGTTTTCAACCCCACTGGTCTCACGTTGTTTTGATTTTTAATGATTTAATTACGAATTTTATAGTAAGACAGTGCAATTCTGGAAAATCTATCAATTTATTATTTAAATACTTTTAATTACTTAAACTTCAACCTTTTTAAAAATAATTATGATTTTGACTTTAGTTGACTTTTAATCATGAATTATACATTTATATAATAACATAATGTTTACGTCTCGAGGCCTAATATTAACTATTTTATATAACTCCTATTTTAATCTATTTCTATTTATAATAGTACCTACTTTTGAAAAGTTATTATTTTAAGAAAGTTCTATTTTTATAAAGTTTTCTCTTTTAAGAACAAATATATTCCAATTGAATTTTGATAATGACTTTGTTTTGGAGTTATGGAATAAGGAAAGTGTACAGGTAGAGTAATAAAGTCTAGAGTATACGTTTTGCCATCAGCTATAAGGCTAGTGTATCCGAGCGGGATGCATTGGTTGTTGAACTGGGCATGTTCTTGTCCAGGAGTGTATGTTCATTTTGACCTTAAGCTCGTACCTCGCATGTAAGACGCCGTCGGGTTGAACTGGGCACATTTGGTGCTCCAGGAGGGGTGTGCATATTTACTTAAGCTAGGACCTCGCATTGATAAGTCGCCGTCCTATTATGGTTGAGTTGCCTAGATTAGAGATCGAAGTTTGATTTGTTTGAACTAAGTTCTCGAAGCTAGTTTAGTATTCTCCTAGTGAAAGTCTATTCTGTTGCACTGATTCATATCCATAACGCCGTTATTACTATTTGTTGATACATTGACTTGCAGGTTGGCAATCGTTTTGAATTATTTTACTATATTGTTTTAAACGTTTTCCATTTTAAACTATTTTGATATAATAGTAATTATGCTTTAATGTCATGTAATATGGCTGGGAGAACGTCGTCGTTACTCCCCACTGAATTGTGGCTGTTATGTTTATAACATGACAGGTATTTTGCTGCTGGGTTTTTGGTGTGAGCTAGCGAGTGGCATGGATCCTACTCTACTCCATTTATATTAATTTTTGGATTGTTAAACCCATTTGGAGAATTTTTATTTTTAGCCCTTTTGTGAAAAGTGGCATTTGTATTGACTGACCGTTCTTTTTGTAAAGTATAGAACATCAGTGTGTTTTAATCCCAAATCTACAGTGTTTCCGCCACTGTATTGCATTAGAATTTATAGGGGATTACAATAGGGGGAGGGGGGGTAGCCGGAAAAGAAAAAAAAGAAAAAAAACTGGACAAAAAATATCAGAAGTCCAAGGAAAAAGCAAAAGGCCAAAATAAAAGAGCTGCCATGATAAAAAGAAAAACTCTCAACATCCCCCGACCAGATACGGTCAATCCCTTGACCAGAACACGGTCAACTCAAATGAAGATTCCCGTGACCGGGGCTAAGAGGTTAACCAAAAAAGAAATACCCATGACCGTGGTCAACGGTCAACTCATGTGAGAGTCCCTTGACCGGGGTACGGTCAATTCAAAAATTATCAATACTCATACCATCAAATAGGGGAGAGACAATCAAGCTGGTCAGCTGACACCACACTTAGCCTTCCCACGTTACAACCCTCAAGACCTTCTTGAGACTTAGGCTAGAGACAGCCCAGAATTTTGAGTATTCAAGCTCCATAGGATACACCCTAACCATTAGGGCCAGACATGGAAATCAGATCCCGCATTATCAAACCTGCCCAATCGAAGTCCAAGTCATTTTTACTCGCCTTCCCCTTTCCTACCACATTGCAATACCTTAGCCTCGAAGCCTTAGCTCCACAAAATCAAGCTCCAGATGTCAAAACATCAAAGTCATTTACAACCTGACACCACATTTCTAAAAACATCCAAACCAGTTATTAACCCCAAACACGGGAACTCAACCTGCGGTCGGCATAGAACATGCCCAAATAGTTCACGCCACCTTTGGGGGCTACCCCAGAGAACGCTCACAGTCATAGGATCAACATCTTAACTGTTCTAGCCCTTTGATCAAGACATCATTGGGAATGCACCTAGCCTATACCATCGCTATGGCTGGTTACACACAAAGCCTTAATAAACTAGGCACCATAATATATCTTTCAACCCACTGAACTACAACATGGTTTGATTTCACTACACGTGAATACGTAGGCAGCCTTTCAACAAAGGCACAACCACCCACATTGACACAAATTCAAAAGCACCATCATTCCTATCACGACACTGTCATGTTCTCAACTGTTAGCTTTGTCGTCATGGGGACTTCTCTTAGGCATAAGCTCTCCATCTACTCACATAATCCAAAATATTTTCAAAAATAGCCTCCTTTCTATAGAGTGTCCTTGTACTCGACTCAGTTGAAGACGAGAATCCGTCAGGGACTCGAAGCAACACCCACTTCGGGAATGTACCCTAAAACCAAAAAATTCAAAAAGAGCACTAGACTATAGCATTGTTACTGTTAAGTCCTGTCATGCAAAAACTGTCTCATTTACAGACTACTGTAATCCCCTTATAACGTATCTTTCCCAATTGGATGTTCGACCGTGTTGCCACTCGCCTAGGCTACGGAATAACGCAACTTAAGAGTCTTGTCATCTTAGATGACCTACCCCCTACCGAGTCACGGTTCACCCCTCGAGAAGTCCAAGTCGTGTATGTCAACTGTTCCTGTCGCGCCCAGAGTTGAGTCTGTCGGTATGTCTCTCTCTTCAAATTCCCACTTTGAAATTTGCAAAACTTAGCCATTTGAGAAAATCCTTTTCGACGAGGTCAGAATTTCGATCTATTTAAACTGCAAATTTCTTTTCTAACCCTTTGATTTTTGAAAACCTATCTCCTAGCACGTGAGTTGCTTTCAGGACTTCGACTTCAAAATGAAGCAAAAGTCATTTTCCCCAGCGCAAGCTAGTCTATAGATGTTAACTTCATTTCTTATGTGCTATCTTGCCATCTGCTATATTTGTTATTTCTGCCTGTGTATCTAACATTTCAGGTACCAGCTTGTACTTCCCAACGGAACATCAAGTTTTTATCTCCCCAGCGCGAGTTGGTGTTTCACCTAAGTGTCGCATGCAAGTTGGGATGTGTCTGCAAACAGGTACACCCAGGACTTCAGAAGCGAGTCCCCGCGCAGCTCCTTTACTCCCCATCAAAAAACCCGAGGCAGTGTCTGTAACACACCTGATTTTTATAAATTAAACTTAAATTAAAATTTTGTTCGTATTTTTATTTTTACGATTTAACTCGTGATTCTTAAAATTATTATAAAACGAATTTATCGTTTAACCGTTTCAAACTCCTAAAATTCTATTTGACTCGGAAACTCTTCTTATACTAAAACATATTTTTATTTCTGTTTCGATTCACTTTATACATTTAATTTAATTTTTATCGAAATTCTATTTCGTCGATTTAAATTCTAAATTCTTTTTATGTATTTATGTTTAAGCTCGAATTTCTATTTTCGGCTCAAAGTTCATTTATTTTAAATTTCGTCAAATTAATTAATTCCTTTCCTCGAGAAATAAATTTAATTCACTTTATCGAAAAATTATTATTTATGGGGAAATACTATTTGATCGTTTAATTATTTATTTTTATCAACTTCGTTTTCGTCTCGAATAATTTATTTACTCATTTTATTTTACGGCCCATTTATTTATTAATTTTATTAACTCGTTTTAACTCGACTCATGGGTCGGTCAACTTATCGTTACGGAATTCGTTTCCTATCCAATTCGTTTAACTTATTCGTCTTTCTGATTCCCTTCTTTGTGAGTGGAATTCATCTCATTTGTGATTAACGTGTCCCTTTCACATTCCTTGATCCATTTCACTTCCTTCTTTTCCCATTCCACCGTTTCCCCACTTTTGTGTACGCATCTCCCTCACTATCATACACTTCCCCCTCCCATTTTGTTCCCACCGCCTCACCAACCTTCTCCTCTTCATTTCCCTTTCGTTTAATTCGTTCATCCTCCTTCCTGCTTCGTGCTTCTTCTATTTTTTTTATCATCCGTCTGCTTTCTCCTTGGTATTCCCTTCTCCTTCTCGTTTTGCTGCTGCTCTGTTCTGTTACTGCTGTACCAGCGTTTCTGCTGCTGCGTCCGTCTCGCTGTCCAAGCATCCCTGTCTTCTTTCTTTTCGGCATCGGAATCGGTGAGCAATCTGTTCCTTTCTTCTTCCTCTTCTGTTTTCATTCGTGGATTGTCTCGCTCGCTGCTGCTGCGTTCGTCTTTCACCCGTTGCCTATACTCGTGAAGGTAACTCGTTTTTCCCACCTTCTTTCTCCGTCCTCTTTGTGTACTGATGCTATTGTCTTGGTCGTGCGGTTGTACTGTTGTTTTGTGCGTTGTTCATACGGCCACATATGTCAGGTTGAAGTTCGTTTCTCTGATTTCTTAGTTTCGTTCTACTGTTGTTTCTCGCCTTTACTCGTTGCTGCAGTCAGTTTGTATCTCGTCGCTTCTGGTTTGTACTAGTGTTTGTCGTGTACTGTTGCCGCTGCTGTCTGCTGTTATGACATGCTCGTTTTTCTTCTTCTTTTTCTTCTTCTTCTTTTCTTAATCTCCTTTTCTTATTCTACTCGCTCCGTGTTGTTCGTTGTTTATGCTACTATTTCGCACCGCTTCTTGGTTTTGCTTCCGTCTCGTTTCTGTTTGCAGTTGTACGTACAGAGCATTGTTGTCGTTATTCGGTTTCAGTCTTTCCTCCATTTCTGCTGCTGTTGTTATACGTTGCTGCTGTCCTGCTCGTTTGTCTGGGTTGTAAGTACGTAGTGTTGTTGTTGTCTTCATATGTAGATGCCAGTAGCGAGTTCCCCTTTCTTTCGATGCTTCCCTCCTCTTCTTCGTGTGTTTGAGTGGAATCACTGTCGGAAGTTCATCATTTCAATCCAAAACCGACGAAGGTGCTTCCTCGTCTTTTGTTTAGTTTAGATTATCGTCTTTCGCTCGGCAACATTTTCGAACAACGAGCATTTATTCATTTCCAACCTTGGTTAACCCAATTCTTTTGCTTTGACAAACCGGCTTTCGTGATGAAACATGCTTAGAAGACTAGCGGTTTTACAACTTGGAGCTTAAAGACGACATTTATACTAATTTGATACTTGGTTGATCAAGAAGGACGGGTACGAGTTCGTTTCGGATATCGACTTAAGGTAACTTTAGGACGTTACTCGATTTTATATCGTATGTTTGAGTAATAGTATGTTGTAAATAATTTTTTTTTTCGGTTTTCTAATTTTAGCTATTTATTATTTGCTAATAATATTTATTTTAAATCGTATGCCTTATAAATTTTTACAACTTTCGATATCGTTTCATAAATCGTGAGTAATTTAATTGTTTACGATCGTTATAATATTTTGTTGGTTATCGTGACATTAGTAACTAAATAATAACGATTTTGTATTTACTTCATATTTCGTTAATTTATAATTTTAACTCAAAATTTCGTATTTTTATATTTTAATCGAAATTTGTATACTTGTTCAATAAATTAATTTTTGTTTTACGACTTATATTAATAAATGAGAAAATAGTCGATTTAGTTTTAAATATATTTTTAGTCGAGACTATTTTCACCAAAAATTTCCTATTTGTTTCCATTTGACTGTTTTTAGTAAAATCCGTATTAATTATTAATAAAAGCTATTTCCTAAAAATAATTTGAAACCTTTGTAAAATCCATTTCATTCATAAAACTTGTTGACTCAATTAATTTTGATATTGTTTTTCTTAAAACATCTCCTTTCTAAAAATTATAGTTTTAACTCGATTTCCTAATTATTTTTAAAATACTGTATATTGACTTATTATATTTTATTTATATTTTGAGTAACGAATTTAGAAATATAATAAAGTTACGATAACGACGATAATAATAAAATATTAATTTCGTTAGAAATGCTATTTTTATACATTTCACTTATTTTAATGACTTACGTATTTTCTATAACACATTTTTTATTTAAAGAAAGTTTCTAAAATTAGTAAGTTTTAAATTATAGAAAGTTTTCCCTTTTAATATAAAATGTTTATTCCTTTATCTTCATTTTATTATAATGATTATTTATTCTCAATATCGATAATGGCCTGTTTTTGAGTTATGGAATAAGGACAAGTGTGAGGTTAGAGTAATATATTTTGGGGTTTACAGTTTTGCCATCAACTATAAGGCTAGTGTATCTGGAATCGGTACATTGGTTGTTGAACCGGGTGACAGGTATCCCGGGAGTGGTGTACATTTTGACCTTAAGCTTAGGCCTCGCAGTAAGTCGCCGTCATAAGTTGAACTAAGTGACAGGTAATCCCAGGAGGGGTGTGCATTGTCTTAAACTAGGGCCACGCATTTATAAGTCGCCGTCCTATTATGGTTGAGTAGCCTAGTTAGAGATCGAAGTTTGATTTGTTTGAACTAAGTTCTCGAAGCTAGTTTTTAGTATTCTCCTAGTGAAAGTCTAACCTTCTACACTGAATATTTCCATAACGCCATTTTGAATATTTTTATTATTATCGATTGATTTTTGGCTTGCAGGTTAACAAGTGCTTTAAGTTTCGTTGAAAACTTATTTTTATTATATCGTTTTAATGTTTCTCTTTTTAAATATTTTGATATAATAAAAATATTATTTTCCATATGATATAATATGGCTGGGAGAACGTCCGAGTTACTCCCCACTGACGTGGCTGTTATGTTTTTAACATGACAGGTATTTGTTGCTGGGTTTTGGGTGTGAGCTAGCGAGTAGCATGGAATCATGGATCCTACTCTTTCTTTATTCATGCGATTTATGGATTTGTATAACCCGTTTGGTGAATTTTCTTTTTAGCCCTTTGGTAAAAAGAGGCCTTTGTATTGACTTACCATTTCTTTTAATAAGATATAGTTTGTCAGTGTGTTTTAATCCCAACTCTACAGTGTTTTCGCCGCTGTATTGCGTTAGATTTGCTAGGGCATGTATTTGTTAATTCTGCCTATGTATCTAACATTTCAGGTACCAGCTTGTACTTCCCAACGAAACGTCAAGTTTTTATCTCCCCAGCGTGAGTCGCTGTTTCACCTAAGTGTCGCATGCAAGTTGGGATGTGTCTGCAAACAGGTACACCCAGGACTTCAGAAGCAAGTCCCCGCGCAGCTTCTTTACTTCCCAGCAGAAAACCCGAGGCAGTGTCTCTCTTGGAATATTACCTCCAAAGATGGGATGTGTCTTCAACCAGATACACCCAGGGCTTCAAAATCAAGTCCCCGCGCAGTCCCGAGATGGGATGTATCTGCAACCAGGTACACCCAGGGCTTCAGAAGCAAGTCCCCGCGCAGTTTCGAGATGAGATGTATCTGCAACCAGGTACACCCAAAGCTTCAGAAGTAAGTCCCCGCGTAGTTCCGAGATGGGATGTATCTGCAAACAGATACACCTAGGGCTTCAGAAGCAAGTCCCCGCGCGGTTTCGAGATGTGATGTATCTGCAACCAGGTACATCCAGGGCTTCAGAAGCAAGTCCCCGCATAGTTCCGAGATGGGATGTGTCTACAAACAGATACACCCAGGGATTCAGAAACAAGTCCCCGCGCAGCTCCAAGATGGGATGTATCTGCATACAGGTACACCCAGGACTTCAAAAGCAAGTCCCCACGGAGTTATCCCCAATAACAAAACTCAGGTATGATTTCTATCTTATGGCTGGCAAGCCCTTCACGCGAGTCTAATGGACTATAAACGACCCGACCGGAAGGCTTCCAGGTCGTAATCCCCGATTGGCCTGGTAGCTACTCTGACTTTTGCCTTGTCCAAGTCTCAGTCAGAGTGAGGGCTCTGTAGACACCCGCATTTTGCCTGCTAGTGTCTATAGCAGCTTCCAACAAAATACCCGATGATGATTGGACGTAAACGTGCTTGAATGCGCTCGAATTTGGACTCAGAATCAGTAGTATTTGGCGTGAGCTTTTAGCAAACTACAAATCTCACAAAATCGACCTCAAATTCAGGCCCAGTGGGTCGTTTCTAGTCGAATAAGACTAATTTGAGCCAAAACCGACACCGGAAATAAAATCGTCTTTTAGCGACCGAGTCAAAACCCGGTCAAAGTCATTTCCGAGACAAAAACCAGCCATGAATGTTTCTAGAGTCCAACTCCAAGTCATAAACCTCAAAATATATCGGTCTTGCTGACCCATTCGATCGAGTGCTAGCCCACTCGGTCGAGTGGGCCATTGAGAAGCCCGTTGTTTCCAATTATTGGGCCACTTGATCGAGTCCAGCAAGGACACTCGATCGAGTGACCCTAGGTCGGGGGGTTTGACTTTTCCTATATAAACACCCCTTTGCACCTTCATTCAACACAATTTTACAACAGATTTTTACCAACCCTAAGCAACCTACACACTACATACAACCCCGACATCCCCCCTACACATATATACACAATCCCGAGATCAAAACTCGTCAAAGACCCGAGAGCATCCTCTCCCTAACCATACACACCAAAACTAATGCTATATTCTCGACACTCCGGCGCACACGCCGCTATTTTACGAGTCCGTTTCCAGATATTTAAGCGTGTAGGTTGATGGTGTAATTCAAATCCCGATTCTTCTCTTTCTCTCTTCTCCATCTCGTTTTTTTCATTCTTTTTTGTCTTTTTTATTTTATCTCGTCACTAGTATTTTTATCATCATTAACATTGCATATAACTATATAATATTTAAAACAATACAATCTCGAGTCGAATATGCTTAAAAACAAACTCCACCTAAGATCCTTTTAATCCCTTTACAAGTCGTAACAGAGGTGACACCCTTTCTAGGAGCACCGCCCTAAACACTTAAGGGCGTAATGCGATCGTGGACGCTTGTCGTTAAGTGTATTCGATCCCGTTTTTTAAGGCTAGTACGAAACATGTTGATGCCGAATCGAACATCACGTAATCCGAAAGGATTAGTACGATGTCGTGACGCGGAATAAATCAATTTCGTCCTAACCGAATTCAAATTGATTTTATAGCACTTTTCTAAAATAACCGATAACGAATCTCGTAATCCTACAATATACATTATGAGCTTCGTAAACCGAATCGAGTTTAAATTACATAATATTTTCACGCTACTCGGCTAGTTATCAATTTAAACAACAAAAATTGGAATTATCATCTTTTCCGAAATCGAGTAGCACCTCGAATAAAGGGCACTCAATCGAATGACATGGCTCACTTGATCGACTGACCCCTTAAAAATGATGCAGGAGTTTTTTAGGTAGGGCACTCGATCGAGTTTCCCTCATAACTCGATCGAGTGGCCTTTGTCACGCCAGAACCGTGAGCCTTCTACATACAACGAGCCTCGACAAATCTTTTTCTACGACTTCAGTTGTCACGTGCTAAGTCCATCACGTGTTCACCTTTTCAAAACCATGCATCATGTCATATCATCTAATTTATTTACGTACCGTTATTGTCGCAATTGTTGTATCTTTTGTTCGTCGTTTTGTATTTCGGGTTGTATTCCGCCTGTGGACATGACATAGGTCCACCCCGACGCGGCCACGCGTGGGTTTGGGTAGGCGAATGAATCTCCATATGAAACGGATCGAATGGAAATTTAAATCGAAGTGGAGTCGCCACCGAACTTTGTGGGAGTTCGGGCCCGTTCGAACCCACTCTATGTCGTAGTGGGCCTTGTACGAAATACGGCCCATTTCCGATGTCAGAGTTTATTAGGTTCGTCTCTTAGCATTTGATACCGATACCGACATTATCGGATATCGTGTATTGAATGACTCTCGTGCGCCAACGGTTTCGGGCATCCGGAAACCGAGGTTCTGAGTAAGGGGTGAGGGTACGTGTTGGGAAGCCCACAAAGGACACCCAACCCCGCCCGCACATTAGCGGCCTTTACTAGGACATCGATCGACTTTTGAATACGCGCGTTAGTTAAACGGGAAAATGATATGCAAAGATTATTTTCCCTAAGCATGTGAATGAAATTGAAAGGGGTTTCTATGTCAATTTAATGCAATTAATTCTAACGTCAAAGTTGAATTTTAGCATGCGGGTTCATTTTAGTACAGTAAAATAAACAAAAATAAATTGACAAGAAAATAACAAACTTGTTAGTAACGGTATAACGATAATAACAGTTTGCGAATAATGTAGTATGATGCATGGATTTGAAAGGAATAGTAGGTCACGTGATGGATTAACACGTGTTGACCGAGGTCAAGGAAAAAAATATATCGAGATCTAAGAAAATGTTTTGTCTAAAAAAAATGATGTTCGAAGAATAATAATAAAAAAGGGCGAAATTGCTTTCTTCGGAAAATTGATGATTTTATTAAATCGCGTACAAATATTGCGTAATTTGCACTCGAGTTAATATTTTCGATATTCGTCGTATTCAATATTCGATTACGAAATCGATATTAAATACTTGGAATAATTCATACTCAATTTTAATTTTGATGCTCGTCATATCCCATATCCGATTATTGAATCGGTATGAAATACTAGACCGAAAACTTAAAGAAAATAATATAGGTCGTTTTAAATTAACTAGCACGATATAAATTTTCTCCGCGTTTATTAATGTCGTAATTAATTCAATTGAATTAGAGGACATCTATATTAGCATCAACGAAAATCATGTTAATTAATTTATTTGACTAAATCATTAGATTCGACATCCAATTATGGAATTGGTATCGAATCTAATAGATCGACACCTTAAAAAAACTCGCCTTGATTCCCTCCGCATCCCGACATCATAATTAATTCTTGCGAATTGTTTGATGTCGGATCCGCATCAACGGGTTTCGACCCTTATTAAAAGAGGCTCGATAATTTTGTATTTGACGAAATATGCGATTGAACGAAAGCTACGCGAACGGAAATAAAAATTATTATTGAAGTTGACTCGTTTCAATAATCAAGTGCTAGGGTGTCAGGATGAGCGACCGGCAACGCTGTGTGCAACACACTTGTATATTCGGGTTTCCTTATTCCGACATCCTTCGCACTCGACACAAATCTATGAGTATTTTAATGTCTTTTGATACTAACGATATTAACGGTATTATGACGCGAATAAAATAATAAAAAACGACAATAACGAGAAAAGACGCGAGGAAGACGAGAAGGGAGAAGAAAAGGGGTTTTTTCACCCTCAACCTACATGTTTCTTACGCTCGGACGGGACTCGTAGTGGCGGCTTGCACGGGAGTATCGAGTATGTAGGCTAAGTTGTGGTGGTTTTGAATTCCTAAAGCTAGGTTTAAGGTTTGATTAGGGTTGAAATTAGGGTTTTAGTTTGATGTTTATTAGGGTTGTAAAAAAGTGTGAAATTGATTGTGCATGGGGATGTTTATATAGGCATTGCCCATGTACTTTGGTGTCTAGGGTTTTGTGCCCTGACAGACTTGACCTGATGGCCCGTCTGAAGGTGGACTGTTGGTTTTGCTTCTTGAGTTGGACTTTTTGTATTTGAGTGGCTGCTTTGATGTGTCTCGGAAACGACTTTGACCAGGGTTGACCCAATCGCTAAAAGTCGGTTTTATTTCCGGTGTCGGTTTTTGCCCAAATTAGTCTTGTTTGACTCAGAACGGTCCGCTGGGCCTGGATTTGAGGTCAATTTTGTGAGATTTGTACTCCGTAAGTGCTTTAGCCAACAACTAATGAATTTGAGCCTATATCCGAGCGCGTAGAAACACGTTAGCGTCCGATCATCATCGGGTGTTTTTTGGGAAACTACCATAGACACCTGGTAGTCAAAATGCGGGTGTCTACACCGCCCGCGTATTTGTAATCTATTTCTTTTATTTTATTTTCGTTATTTGCACTTATCGCACTTAAATGAACCTCGCATGCTAAATAACTTCGACGTTAGTTAAGATGCATTAAATAACATAGTTGAACACAATTCGCATGTTTAGTTAAAAAGCCTTGTTTGCATAACATTCAATCGTCAAACTAACGCGCGTACACGAAAAACGAACGATATCTAAGTAGAGGCCGATAACAGCGGGCGGGGTTGAGTGTCCTTTGTGGGCTTCCCAACACGTATCCTCACCCCTTACTCAGAACCATGGTTTCCGGATGTCCGAAACCGTTGGCACACGAGAGTCATTTGATGCACGATTCCCGATAACTCGACATCGGTATCGTAATGCAAAGGGATGAACCCCTAAACTCTAGCACTAAAAGCGGGTCGTGCTTTGTGCATGATACACCTAAGTGTAGAGTGGGTTCGAACGGGTCCGAACTCCCACAAAGTTCGGTGGCGACTCCTATTTCGATTTAAATTTCAACCCGAGATCAATCTTACCACAAGATTTATTCGCCTCCCCAAACCCGCGCGTGGCCGCGTCGGGGTGGACCTATGTCACGTCCACAGGGTGTCGTGTGTCATATATTGTAGTATCTGCAATTCCGTATCCTCCACAGTTGCATGTCACACACACTCTCTCTCTCTCTCTCTCTCTCTCTCGTCTTCTTCTTCTTCTTCTAGGTATCTGATATACCAGGCCTATAGGCTATAGTATAGTAGGAGTATTATACTATACACTCAAACTTTGATATTGATGTGTCAATGAAAAATTCACATAACTTTAATTAATGACATACATACTCCCCCTACTCTATGTCTTTCACCCTTTTCCTTCCTTCCTTCCTTTATTTTGGTTTCTTCTTCTTCGCATATTATTTTCTACTTTTCCTTGGTTTCTTTTTATTTGCTCTCTTTATTCTACTTTAATTAATGTTTAACCTATGCTTTTAATTAATTACTATAATTAAACTATACTCATAGTATTGAAAATGATATAATCCTCAAAATTGCGGTTGGTACGTTGTCCCAAGTAGCAAGAATTTGATGTTGATTATTTCTATTGATTGGGGCGGTAATTTTCAAGTGGGGGTTTCTGAATTGTATTTGTTGAATTGTTTGATTGATGATCAATCATGGTAGTGGATTTGATGATGTACTGGTACACCAATTTTCAAGTTTAATTGTGTATTAGATTATATGTATGTAATTGAGTCATTTCTATTGCGTTTAGTTGAAGATGCTTTTCCGAAGACCAAGTTTAGTATGTCTTGAGTTCAAAGTAATGAATAATTGTTGTGTGCCAAATTTGGACCGTTTTTCCTCCCACTTAGACCCGTTTTCCTCCGTTTTGCGAGATTAGAGAGCAATTATCACTGTATTTTGAGTAGTTCTCGCATTAGTGTCTCTCTTTTGCATTTTACGTGTTTTTGGTAGTTTTCTATCTATTTTGATAGGATTTTCGACCGAAAATGTATCCGAGCATCTATGAGCATGAAAGAGAAAGATACAGTCCAAAGACCAAAGCACACAACTGAAAAGTTCAAGTAATCCAATCGATCGACAAAGAAAGAGACCGGAAAAGAGGCGGAGGATCACCGGGTGAAGTTTCACCCGATGAGTCACCACCGGGCGAAGTTTTGCCCGACGACATTTTCTGCCTCCCAGAAGATTTTCATGGACACTCACCACCGGGCGAAATGACCGGGTGAAATTTCGCCCGATGGAGAAAAGAGGCCAAAATCGCAAACTGAGAAAAAAGTCTCACCGGGTGAAATTTCACCCGGGGGGATCAGCTCGTCAGCCACAGGGTGAAGTTTCACCCCCATGAAGATGCATAAGGTGAAGGTCCAGCTTAATGAAAATTGGATTATGGGCTTTAAGATTGTGTGACCCATTAAGGATTAGTATATATAGTAAACCTAGGGTTTCATTTCAATTTGAGCCTTAAGTGTGCCTCTTTAGATTAGGAGTAGGGTAGAAAATCTTCATAGTAGTAGTAGTAGTTGTAGTAAGCTTCTATAGTAAAAACTCCATAGATCTATTAAAACTTATTAGTTTTAGATTAATCCTACTCAACAATCCTCAATCAGGTTCTTGTATTAGTTGAAGATTTGTGTTTTTATGTTGAAGATTGAAGAATTTTGCAAGGATTGGTGACAAGTTCTTGTATTTTCTCTTCCAAGATTCAATCTTTATGTTAATCTTCATCTCCTCTTTTAGTCTCTCCATTGTTGGTAGTTTTTTCCTCTCTCTCTCTCTACATTAATTAGTCTTATTTTTAGTTGCTTGTTAATCCATTGTTAGTGTTTTTCTCTCTCCTTTGTTTGTTTCTCCATAGTTTGTGTTAGATTAATTATTTATCCTCTAGTTCAAGCATGCTTAGTCTTTCTCCTAGTCTCCATGGTGAACATTTTGTTATCGGTAGTGAGTAAATTTTGTTAGGGGGCTAGGGGAGGAGGAATCCTAGATAAAGGTTTTATTGATTATTGCATTTTAGGGTGGTATTGTCTTAATGGGATTGTTGTGTCTTGATTGACTTACCTTGATCACCTAGGTTGACTTGACTCACCCGGATCAATATGGGGAAACTCGGGGTTTCGGTAATTCCGTCTAGAGACTTTAGTTTATTCATCGTGAAAGCGGGTTTAGACTTGGTTGGTAGGGAAACCGAAAGGTGGCACCTCCATTATACACCTTGAGATAATTCTTGCGATGTTACACCCTTATCTTGATTTCCGACTCCCCAACTCTCCCTAACGCCTTTCCCCCTAATTGTTTCTCGCTTCAGTCCCCTCTCTCGTCTAGTTAGTCTAGCTCCTCCCGACCAAAACTCCCCCCTTCTCGACCCCAATCACTCTTAAACTTAGACTTGACCGACTACCCTCGACCGTCCCTGTGGATCAACCTCGATTTGTCACTACTACGTAGTAGTTAGTTGGAGTTTATAAATATTGTTTGACTGCGTTGGGTAGGCGACAATCTGACGCGCATCAAAATGGCGCCGTTGTCAGGGACGGTGATCAGTTAGTCAAGTTTTAGTTTACTGTGTTTAGATAATTGTTTTTCCTTCCTCCTACCCTAGTGCCATTAGGTGCTAGGAGGCTCATTGTTTGTTGAGTTTTTGGTAGGTATATTCTTGATTTAGGTTACTTGATTCCCATTCGGAGAGCAAGTCGCTTGGAAATATTGTGGACCGAAGCAACAACTGGATATTGTGATCTTCCACCAATTTCTTCATTCCTCAACACCCCATCTTTGAACAACATGCAAGGATTCAAGTATGACTACAGTTGGGTTCCATTCTCAACCATCTAGTGAAGAGATTTCTTCTCCCGTCTTCATCGGAGCCATCGCGGAGAGTTTTGAGCTTAAACCTTCCATCATCAATCTAATTCAACATCATACTTTTCGAGGATTTTCGGATGAAGATATTATATAACATGTTTGTCTTTTCAAGGAAAGTCTTATTGGTGTCAAGCTTGAAGGTGTTACCGAGTGCCAACTGCACCAGATTCTTTTTCCTTGCACCTTGCGTGATGGAGCAAGGAGATGGATTAAAAGTTTCCCTAACAATACTTTTCGCACTTGGGAGCACTTGTGCAACACCTTCCTCGAAAAATACTTCCCGCCATCCAAGACCAACAAATTCAGAAGGGAAATTCAAACGTTTCAACAACAAGAAAATGAGAGCATAAGTGAAGCTTGGGACCGATTTCAAACATTGCAAAGGAAGTGTCCACACCACGGCATTCCTAGTTGGCTTCTACTTCATATTTTCTTCCACTCTTTATTGGATAGCGCCAAAGATAATGTCAATACGGCGGCAAAAGGCGATTTCTTCTTGCTTAATGAAATCGAATCCAAGAAACTCATTGAAAGGATAGCCAAGAATGATGAATATTCTAAAAATGATCAACATGGAGAGCTAAGTGGTGAGCCAACGTCGTCAATCGAAAGGAGAGGCGCTCTTGAAGCTAGAGTCGAGGAGTTGGTCAAGCAATTTGAAGTATATGTTGCTAGAGCCAATTCTCCACTCAAGACTAGAACATCTCCAAAAAGATCAACTCCACCAAGAAGGGTGAGTTTACCAAGACGATCATCCACTTCACCACCCAAATTGTATCGCATTGAAATTTCATGTGATCATTACGGGAAATATGACCACGACTCCGATTTGTGTATGAGAAAGGAGAATGCTTATCAAGCCAACACCCAAGGAACCCATGAAAAATCTCACACAAACAATCCTAATTTGAAAACCGGATCTTATTCCATGCCAACTCAAGGACCATATCCTTTTAATTAAAGATCATGCAACTCCAAGAGCCCCCAATCAAAGGGTTTATCCTAATTCATATGGGTTCTACTATCAACCGAGACATCCTCATGTAAGTCAATTCTATCAAGGTTATCCATTTTCTCAAGGACCACCTCGACCAAGCTATGGTCCTCCTTTTGGAACCTATCCTCCACATAATCAAGGTCCTCCAAGGCATTTTCAAGGTAACTCTCAACCTTTTTATGACATTCAACAAACAATCAACTTTCTATTGAAAGAAAACACGTCAAATCGAGCTAGATTTGAAGCTTTAGAGGCACGTGCCGCCTCAAAAGCTCAATCTTCTCAAGAGCCGACCAATTCTTCCAATCAAGCATCCGTGAATGCCATTAAGGTATTGAGCAAAAAGGAACCGGTGAAACCCTTTGATCCACAAACTCTTACATCTCATCCCTCAATCAATGAATCCGATGAGAAAGTGGTCAAGGGTGTAACCGAAAGACCAAGAAGAGATCCATCCAAATATCTTGTAGGAGACCTTACCTACATTATTGAACAAATTCCAATAGAATACATGAATCTAGTCTCTAAAATTGAAGTACCACCCATGAGTGACAAGCCACATGTCCCCTTCAATAACCAAGCTTTGGATAGAATAACTTTCACCGATCTTATCGAAAACATTGATACTAATCCTTCCATGCCCACCCCGTCCGAATATATTCGAGACATTATTTTGAAACCCACCGAGAGAGAAGGAGCTCCCGTTTCCTCAAGAATCACCCCAAAAGTTACAATTCCCATCAAGTTAGGTGATCCGGGTAGCTTTTCTATACCTTGTTCCATAGACCATGTCTTGATAGACCGAGCCTTGTGTGACCTTGGCGCCGACATTAGCTTAACATTGCCCGAACCATCCATATCAAGGACTTGGACTACTTCCCACTTAATGTGCAAATGGCCGATGGAACTACAAAGGAACCTTATGGACTCTACAAGAAATAGTTCATCTAGCTACCAACCTGTAACACCCCGTATTTTAACAATCTTTTATAAATATTTCCTATTTTTACGTTATATTTTGTTGGATTTTAGAAACTACTAGACTCCCTTCCGTATGATGGTCAAAACTTTCATATTTTTTATTTCACCAAATTTTCTCAATTTAACCATTCGTTTTAAAATTTAAAGGTCATTTTATTATTTATTTAAATATATTAATTAATCGTATGTATAATGTTTTCAACTCAGCTTAAGACAACTTAAGTCGACCCTAACTCATTCATTAACTCTCACACTTACAAACTCCAATATACGTTTTGAAGATAAGAGTTGGTACTATAACTTCGCAGAAGAAGACAAAGACAAATTCAGACAACTGTACAAATTATTAAATATATTTTCTTAAACGAGTTCAAATTATAGTACTGTATTAAATTATCATTAGTAGTATAGGTTTGAATAATACGTTGTTTCCATCTTTCACCGTTTATATTCCCATCTTAACCCAAACCCGTTCTACGATACTATATAGTTTCCACATTATAAAATAACATTAATATTACGTGAACAAGCGATTAATAATAACTTGAGACCTGACCCATCTAATTAATTAAATAAGTAGTCGAGTCAACCTACACAATTACACCACCTATG
This sequence comes from Agrostemma githago, assembly GCA_958450325.1. NCBI lineage: Eukaryota > Viridiplantae > Streptophyta > Magnoliopsida > Caryophyllales > Caryophyllaceae > Agrostemma > Agrostemma githago. The sequence continues at coordinate 19,238,777 of OY288239.1, read as the reverse complement.
ATATAAAGCTATTCCTACTCAAGATTTTATTCGAACTTAAAAGTTTCCGATTTCAGGATTTTATGATCATTTTCATTTATTTATAACCTAAAAGCGAGTCTTATAAAATATAAATCGAGTCCATTATAAGACCGATTGTATTAATATTCCATTCCAAGATTAAGACCAACACTAAGCTTATTCCTTAACCATACACGTTACTTTCATTCAATCCACTGTTACCTAACACCTAGTCATTTATTAATCACACACTCTCTCTCTCTCTCTCTCTCTCTCTATTAAGTCTTCAAATTATTAATTAATACACTCCATCCTCCGTCTCCCTTTCATTCATCCTCCTTCTTCCTTATGGTAAAAACAAGTTTCATTTTATAAAACCCAATTTATTCCTCCATTTTCATAGAAGTGAAACCAACCAAAACAATCTATCTTTATTCTTATCCTACTCTTGTTACCATCAAAAAAGGACCAAGGAAGTTCACTTTTTTTTTTACTCGACGGAACAATCTCAAGACCCGAGTGCCAAGTCAAAATATAAGCAGAAATAGCGGTGGGTAAATCGTCTTAACCCTTTTAAAATAAAATATAAAAATATGTTTTTATCGTTTTCAGACTTGGACTCTTTATTTTTATATGCATGCATGTGTTTGTTGATAATCTTTGATTATGTGCGATTATTAATTCTATAGGCTAAATTTTATCACCTATATTAATGTTGTGGATAAGTCAATTTTAAAAATCTTGAATTTTATTTGGAAAGAGGAGGCGTATATATGGTACGGGGTATTAAAAGATGTTCAAAAGTTTGGGCTTTTTAATTTTCTTAATTTGTTATTAATTATTATTTATATATTTTAAAAAATTAATTTATTTATTAATCCGGACTCACGATATCGCTAGACTCACATAATTCCTAAAGTTGTAATTCATTATATTTCAACTACTTAAAGAAAATTTTGCAACACTATTAAAATTTGTACCTATTTTAAAAATAAAATTGACGTCACCTGAAGCTTCATTATTATCGACTTATTCAAATATCTTATCAATATTGTCACTAGGAAGTGTAGGGACACCTTTATCTAGGACACATGTTTAGTAATGGAAACTTAGTTATTTTAAAATTATGTATTATTTTTAAGTCAATATTATTATCTTTAAATATTTTGTAAACATTTATTCCTAAATAAATGATTTTCACTAATCGATATCAACTTTATTCAATTACAATATTTCGAAAATATAAGTTGTAGTTAATTAAATTGAACTAGGGGCGATTTAATATTTTACCCCATAAGTAGACCTTTATTTGACTATGTGCTACTTGATTGGTTATTATATATTAACTCCGTATTTAATTTCAAGAAAAGAAAATCTTTATGGAATTTGAGTTGGATAACACATAATGTTTTCAAAATGTACTTCAAATTATTGTATATTTTATTGGGCATTTTTAGGACTTTATTCGAAATCTCTTTGAGCGGGAAAACAGGTTGTCTCTATTGTGTACGAGATAACTTGGAAGAATAGCGCTTAGCTTAACCGTATAAAACCGTCCGTAGCGTACGAAGGGTCTTTGGCTGCCCTTGTCATTGACTCGAGAGTAGGCGGGAGTGTGGCCATACTTTAGGTGGGGACCTGATCAGTCCCGTACGTGTTCGCACCCGGGTTCCCGTGAGTCGACGATTGGAGCGTGGCTGCGGGGATAACCGGCCGGGTGGTGAGTAGTCCATGGTGCGGGTAACAACCCCACGTACCGGCATTCGACCCTGGAGATGAGAGGACGAATTTTGTTTTAAACGTGTTTATGTCACCACGGTAAACAGGGGTAATAATGTAAGCCCCCTGGTATCGGTGTGAGTGGCGGTATATTATTATTGTACAAGTACCAAATACGAAACTTATTCGGAACTCGTACAATAATTGGCCGGTATACCGTGATAAAACTTTTCCAAAAATAATACGACACTCAAAGCATTTCTTGCGATTTTTAAAGTTATGTGTTATCGGTTGTGCTTTATATACTGCTATTTGATCTATGTTTGATTTAATATTTTATTCATATTAAATTTTGATAATTTACCCACCTGACGATTTGTTTTTCTATGAAATTCTTTTAAAAATATTTTAATCGTCAGAGTAAGGGAGACCGACCATTCCTCAGACGGGCAAGGTTGGAGATAGTTCAAGATGAGACTAAAATGTATTTCTATTTCTTCATAAATTGTTACAATTAAATGTAATATTTAAGTACTTTCATAATTATTGTAAAGTAATCTAATTAGTTGAGAATAATAATGACTCGGATATGTATCATATCTTCCGTTGTTTCATATTATGGACTTATGTATAAAGTCTGGAAAATCCGGGTTGTTACACAACCATGCGCGACTGAGAAATTCAGTGGCTAATTTAGCGACTGAAAGTTCAACGCGCGACCGATATTAGTCGCTGGACGAGGAGACGGATTTTTAAAAAATAAATTATCCTTGGCGACCGAAATCAGTCGCTAAAATAATCGATGCGCGATCGATTTCGGTCGCTAAATCAGTGAAATATCAACCGATTTCAGTCGCTAAATCTGTGGCTTAGCGACTGAAATCAGTCGCTAAAAAAAAGGCCGCACGACCGATTTCGGTCGCTAAGCTTTGTGAATTTTTTTCATACGCGAGCAGCCCCCCTCCCCCTCTCACATTACTCATTTCACTCTCTCTCTCTACAAACCCTCTCCCTTCTCTCTAACCCGTCTCCCACTTCTTCCTTTTTCATTCCTTCCTTCTTCATTCCTCCCTTCTTCATTCCTCCATTTTTTTAGTTACGGTATATTTTTTTATCTATACTTAATTTATATTATTTGTTAATTTTTTTATTTATTGATATAAATAGATTAGTTATTGAGTTAGATGTTTTATAGTGTAGTGTTGTTGTTAGTGTTGGAATATTTAGTGTAGTTAGAATTTTAATCGCCCAATAGGTTCCCCAATTTGAATTAGGTAGATTGTTAGTATAAAATTAGGATTCGCGGTTAAGTAGTTGAATGAATTGGGTTGTTTTGATGTGTTAGGAATTTGGAAGTAAAATACAATTATGCCGATTTAGTGATGTAATTATGGACGAATTGGGTGGAAATAGTACTATGTTTAGGTGAATTGAGAATTTTACAGAATATTTGACTAGTGTATATATTTATTAGTAAATTACTTTAGAGGAAATAATTTGTATGTGGTTATTGTCTCAATTTTTTTAGAAAAAAAAAATGAAGCGACAGGAACGAAAATGGATGTATGAGGAAAGATTAGATAAGAGACGACGTCCCAGAATGGAATTTTTAGAGGGTGTTAATAGTTTTCTTGAGTTTGCTAAAACCCATCCCGAATACGCGTCAGAGGGTAGATTTAGGTGTCCTTGTGTGAAATGTAAGAACATCAAATTCTTGGATAGTATTTTGATTAAGGAACATATTATCTCAGATGGGTTTAGCCCGAATTACTATTATTGGATTTGTCATGGTGAGAAGTCTGCTTTTGAGGAGTCTAAGGTGGATCAGAATGAGGGCGGGGTGAGAGGAATGATTGTTGATGTGGTTGAGTGCAATTTGTTTAATGATGAGAGCATGTACACTAACGACGATGACCAACCAACCCCACAAGAGCCAAACCCACGAGCGAAAGCTTTTTTGATATGTTAGAGGCTGCGGAGAAGCCATTATATGGAGGGTGTGATGCGACATTGTTAGAAGTCGTGTCTATGGTAGTGACCCTTAAATGTGAGTATAACCTACCTTTTGGGTGCGTAGACGGTATCGCTGCGTTGATTGAGAAACTCATCCCAAAAGACAACATTATGACCAAAACATTCTACAACACCAAAAAAATAGTTAAAGGTCTTGAACTTCCGCATCAAAAGATCGATGCTTGTCCTGATGGATGTATGCTCTTTTGGAAGGACGATGTCATGCTTGAGGAATGTAAGATATGTGGGAAGGGTAGATACAAAACTGTAGATGGGAATATTGTTTTGAGGGGTAAGAAGGAAAAGAGTGTTGCGAGGCATAAAAAACTCATACCACTTAGTCGACTTACCTACTTTCCCATCGCCCCTAGACTTCAAAAATTATACGCAACCAAAACCATTGCCGAACAAATGAGGTGGCATCAAGAAGAAACTCGTGTAGAGGGGAAGATGTGTCATCCTAGTGACGGGGAGGAGTGGAAACGGTTTGATAGGATTTACCCTGAATTTGCTGAGGAACCCCATAACGTGAGACTTGGGTTGTGTACCAATGGGTTCGCTCCTTTCGGTCAGTTCGGTAAGTCATACTCATGCTGGCCTGTCATGGTCACACCGTACAACTTACCCCCATGGCTTTGTCTGAAACCACCGTTCATCTTCCTTTCTCTCATTGTTCCCGGCCCAAAAAATCCCAAAAACCACTTGGATGTTTACTTACAACCAGTGATAGAGGAATTGAAACACTTGTGGGAAGTAGGGGTGGAGACATATGATGTGTCGTTGAAACAAAATTTCCAGCTTAGAGCATCGCTTTTGTGGACTATAAACGATTTTCCTGAGTATGGTATGTTGAGCGGTTGGTCTACGGCGGGCCAAAGAGCGTGTCCTTGTTGCATGAGTGACAGTAAATCATTCTACCTACGTAATTCAAGCAAAATTAGTTGGTTTGACTGTCATAGACGGTTTCTAGCCGAGGGTAACATGTACAGGAAAAATAGGAGAGCTTTCAAGAAGGGTGAGGTGGTGCTAGATGAGGCACCGATTCGTCTCCAAGGAGATGAGATTTGGGAGGTGATTTCAGAGTTCCCATCTACTGTTGACGGGACCGATCAAGAGTTCAAAGATCTTAAGAAATTGAAAAATGGTTGGTTTAAAAGAAGCATCTTCTTCGACCTTCCATATTGGAGTACTTTATTACTCCGACATAATCTGGACGTGATGCATATTGAGAAGAATTTCTTTGAGCAACTGATTCACACCGTCATGGATGTAGAGGGTAAGACATGTGACACCGTAGGATCCCAAAAAGATTTGAAAAAAATTGTGACCGTCCGAAACTGCATATCAAGCGGGATGGGTCCAAGCCTAGGGCCTTGTTTAGCCTTGATAAGGCTCAGAGAAAGGCCGTGTTAGAGTGGGTAGGGAAACTGAAGTTCCCTGATGGGTATGCATCCGATTTTAGTCGATGTGTGGACATTAAGAACCTGAAGCTCCAAGGCTTGAAGAGTCACGACTGCCACGTGTTCATGGAGCGGTTACTACCTGTGGCGTTGAAGCACCTGCTGCCGGAAAGTGTTTGGAATCCTATCACTGAGATATCTCAGTTTTTTCGAGATTTGTGTTCGTCGACAGTTACAAATGACGACATGACTCGTTTGGAGGATCAAATTCCTCAGATACTATGCAAACTTGAGATGATCTTCCCACCCTCCTTCTTTAACTCAATGGAGCATCTACCGGTCCACTTGCCCTACGAAGCTAAAGTGGGAGGACCGGTACAGTTTAGATGGATGTACCCGTTTGAGAGGTGAGAACTTTCAACTACTTACTTATTTTACCCACTAACTAACGTTAGACACTGTAATTTGATAATAACATAATTGCTTGATGATTGTCATAGATTTCTCAACCATTTGAAGAAAAAAATTGGTAACAAGGCGAGGGTTGAGCGCTTCATATGTAATGCTTACTTAACAGAGGAGATAGCCAACTTCTGTTCTCTGTATTTCGAGAAAGAAGTGAACACCAAAGCCAAGAATCTAAACCTAGAAACACCAGAGACGACGATTGACCCCAACATACCAGACTTTTTTCAAAGGAAGGAAGGTGAGGGATCGTCATCAGCTGGCAGGTGGAGGACATTAGATGATAAGGAGCACAATAGTGCTCACCTGTACTTGCTATCAAATTGTGAAGTTTTGGAGCCGTACGAGAAGAAATTTGTAACTGAATTTGTAGCTGCTAATCCACATTTAAATGTTTATGACATTTGGAATAAGCATGAGGAACAGTTTCCTAAATGACTTAAGGAGCATGTAATTTCAGAGAATATTCAAGATGATTTGGTTAGGAGTCTAGCATTAGGTCCTTTATGGAATGTTAGAACTTGGAACTGGTATTCGGTTAATGGTTACAATTTCCATACATTTGCCCATGGTAGCAGTAGGAGTAGATGTAATTTCGGTGTGAATGTGTCGTCACTTGAGGGTGAAGATTACTACGGTCTATTGGAGGACATCTTCGAGCTGTGCTATGTTGGAAATGATCGTGGGTATAGAGCTGTGGTATTTAAATGCGAATGGAAGGACAACTCTGTGCAAGGTACTAGAGTACATGAAAGGTACAAACTAGTTGAAGTTAATCATACCAAAAAATACTCCAAGTACGATCCGTTTATACTTGCACATCAAGCACACCAAGTGTACTTTGCGCCTTACCCAACCACAAAGAACGACAGAACTGTAAACCAGTGGTGGGCGATGTTCAAAACTAAGCCACGGGGGCACTATGACTCTGACCTCTTCCAAGAGGACGTCATTTCTAGTGGTACAACATTGTCTCCAGTTGATGAGAATCTTTTTGCAAATGATGATGATGACAATAATGAGGTGGATGTGGGGGAAGATTTTGAAGACGATGAAGGCAGTGAGGAGGAGGAAAGTGCTTCTAGTGCTATGGTCGAGGAGGAGGATGACACCAATGATTTAGAGGTCAATGACGAGGAGGACGAAGATGACGTCGAGGAAGAGGATGTCGTTGGTTCGAGTAGGTAAGTGGAAGATGACAACGACAGTGACGATGATTTTTAGTAGGGTATAGTTTTAGTAAGTTATATTATTTGTACATAGTAATCTGCACTACATTTTTTTTTTCGAGATTATTTCAATATTATGATGTCAGTTTCTAACTTTCAACTATTACATGTCTGCAGATATGACGTTGGGCAGCAGGCTGAGGTTTGGTAGTTCGAGCAGCAGCAGGAACAGGGACCGGCAACAGCAGGAAGACCAAGAAGAGAACCGGCGGGAGGACCAACAACAAGTGGAGAACGAGGAGGAGGTGCAGGGCAATGAGCAACCAGAACAACCGCAACCACAACAGGATGAAGGGCTTCGATACACAGACGACGGGCGCCTAATAATTGGCCCCGAGTCCACATGGTGAGACATTGTATTTCCTTTTTTTGTGAGACATCATCTTATTTCACTCTTTGGTGTAGGTTTCGTACTCGTGCGACGGTGACTGGTGTCAATGACAGTTTCATGAATGATTTGACTACTTACTACACGAGTTGGACCAAGTTGCCTCTGTGGCAACGGGAGAAGTGGTTTGCCAACTTCAAGGTACACCAATTTCTGATTTTTATTAATTATCTGTTACTGTTTACAGATTACTAATACAATGACAACAAACTATCTTGCAGTTGAAACACTTTTACAACGATGGTCTCGAGGTGGCTGTGAGAGACAGATACATGGATGTCGCGAAGGACAGACACAAAGACATGATGTATAAGATGGCGAGCGATGAAAAGTTACAGAAACACCTTAGAGGTTCGATTACTAAATTGGTGTTAGTACTTGAAGAAAAAGTTGTATATATATTCAAAACATTTATTGATCTCAAAGTGTATAAATTGTAGGTGACACCATCCAACAGTTCCAAACAGCCCGCTCCGACCCGAAGTTCCTTAAAAGATCTGTCCAGGCGAAAAAGAACAAGAGGCGGGGAGGGGACCCCAAGGCGGAGGCGGAGTGCACCCACTACGGTGGGTCGCAGTCGATGCACCAGCGGGCCATGAACGTTAGTGTTTCCGTACCTTTGATTTTTATATTGGATTCTTATTTAATGTTTTCATTATAAAAATAAATGAAAAATCTACATGTACTGTCAACAGGTGAAGAAGAAAACTGGAGAATTCCCTCCTCCTGTGCAGCTATTTCTCGACGCGAAGAGTAAGGGGGACTATGCCACTGGTCGATCATTCGCCACGAAGAAGGATATGGACACTTGGGTAAGTTTCAAACACAAGACTTCGTTACTTTTTTTTCTTCAAACAATCAACCTAATCATGACTTCAATTTCTTTCAGAGATCGTATTTGGCGGCCACTAGAGCGCCCAAAAATGAAGGTGTGGACCCGAGCACGATTTGGTTCAGAGTCACGGAGGGATACCGCAAGGGAGCGGTGTACGGTACGGGGAACGCTCATTCCCTGTACTGGACACCAACCAATTTTCGGGGGGCCCATGCGACCTCGACGGAGTGTGTACCATCCGAGATGGCTGAGATGAGGGCGGAACTTCGAGAGGAGAGGGAGCAACGGGCAGCTATGGCCGAGCAGATGAAGGAGCAGAATGAGAGGCTGAAGACGCAGGAGTCCATTAACCTGCAAATTCTGGAAGAGCTACGGCGTCTTAGGAACACGCAGCAGTATAACTGCAACTCCGGCCCCACTCCCCGATTCCCGGATCCTAGAGACCCCTTCGGTGATGGTGATAGGGGTGCGTCAGCTAGTTTCCCTGTTGGCTGAGTTGATTGAATGAAAACAATTTGTAGTTTCTGAATGCTTGTTGAAAAAACAGTTTGTAACAATACTTTTAATTTAGTGTATTCACGACGTTTGCGTACTTGGTTGCCAATTTTGGAGTGTGAAGCTTGCGTAACGTTTGGAACAATGTTTGGAATGATGTTTGGGATGTATTGTGGTTGTTGGTTTGTTTTATTGTGCAGATTTTGGCTAGAAAAATAATAAATATAACTGGCCTATTTCTGGCACGGTAGCGACTGATATCAGTAGCTAAATTTTCTGTTTAGCGACTGAAATCAGTCGCTGTAGGACGCCACGTCGCACCATTTAGCGACTGATTTCAGTCGCTAACTGACGCTCTTAGCGACTGAAATCAGTCGCTAAAATGAGGCCATAGCGACTGAAATCAGTCGCTAAAATGATGCCATAGCGACTGATTTCAGTCGCTAAATTTAGCGACTGAAATCAGTCGCTAGATGCGACTAACTGTAGCCACTGTCGCTTAGCGACTGTTGACAGTCGCGCGTCTCTTTTTAGCGACAGATGTCAGTAGCTAAGCTCAGTCGTCACTGACTTTAACTCTTGTAGTGTGGACTAGCCCGCAACCTCATGGTTAACGTGGGGAATCTATACATCCCCACCGATTTTGTTATTCTCGACATGCCTATAGAGGAGCGGAATCATATTCTCTTGGGACGGCCTTTCCTAGCTACCGGTGGAGTAATTATTGATGTGAAGCGAGGGCGACTATCTTTCAATGTTGCTAATAATACGGTTCAATTTGTGCTTCCCGCATTCCTTCCCGAAAATTCTTCTCAAGGGGAGTTATGGAATCAAATGGTGGAATTTCCATCCAATGAAGAACCATCCACTGAAGATCATTACTATGATAACGAATAAGACGATGGTGCCCTATTTATACTCGGTCCTACCTCCAAAGAAGGTATTCCGGAAGAATTTGCAATGCTTCCCGGGGTAGCACGACTTATGGGCTTGCCGGAGTTTAGAAAAGAGTTCAAGATCGGTAACATTGAATTTGAAGTTAATGATCAAGACCCTCCGGGTTGCTTCTCAAGCAACCCCGACTAAGCTCAAACAATTCAATTCGGTTTGGTGGTGTCCATAATAACCACCTTGTAAATATTTGTATATTCTTATCCCCTTTTATTTTCTTTGGACAATAGCTTTTGGATTTTTCTTTTGGAGCTTGCTTTTTAGGGTATCTGCAGGAATTGCGAAGATTTCTTCTGGAGTTTTTGGGTTATGCTACAAATGATTATGAGAGCTTTTCTCCATGTAGCTAATACATGGATCGAGAAAATTGGTTTTGTCGAAGAGCTAAGGTAGGTTTAGACCAAGTCAAAGAGCACTTTCGCAGCAAAAAGCTTATTTGGAGTGGAGGATCTCACCGGGTGAAATTTCACCCGGTGGGATTGTTGCTCGAAGTCCGTCGGGTGAAACTTCACCCGATTGCATTTTTGCTGAAATTAATGAATTGACGGAAAACCCGTCAGGTAAAATTTTACCCGGTGGAATCTCACCGGGCGAAATATCGCCCGACGGTGAACTTACTGGCGACTTGGGATTTGACGGAAAACCCGTCGGGTGAAATTTCACCCGGTGGAATCTCACCAGGCGAAATTTCGCCCGATGGTGAAACTACGCGCAAATGACGAAATTTGGTCCGAAGATCGTCGGGTGAAATTTCACCCGATGGTGACCACCGGGCGAAATTCCACCCCACGTCACCTATACCCAGCCAAACCCCCTTCTCTTCTTCATAATCACCTTTTTCCTCTCTTTCTCCTCAAACAAACCCCAAAAACCCCATAAATCCCCAAATTCTACCACCTTAAATCACCTCTAATCCTTCCATTTCTTCACCAAATTTTGATCCAATCACATATTCTTCATCCATACCACAATCCTATCACCTTCTTAGATTTTGTTTTGAGAAATCGTTCTGATTTCGATAACCCCAAACCCTAACCTCCATCACAAAATCACCAAATTTAATCAACAAAGATGAGGAGAGTCAAGCAAATGGCAAGGAAAAGGATATCATCTATGCTCAATCGTAATTCGGGTTCGGCGTCCTCTTCAAGATCCGACGAGCCGGCCGAAGTCCGGGACGAATCTGTCCCACGTGAACAACCTGTTCCGCTTGAGGTACGCTACCCATCTATCCGTCGTAATTTCCGTGATTCGGTGTCTGGTATCTATTTTGCTAAAAAAAAGCCCATCTTGAAAAGTTAAAGAAATTTAGGGTCTGTCGTCTCGAGCCAACTCGTTGGACGGCTCGAGATGTACTTGAGCGTATGGGCATTGAATTGCAGGTACAAGCGATGTGCCGAAACCTTGGTCTGATTAAATTTTATACCTCTGAGGAGGAAACTTTTCAAAAGCTGACGTGTGAGTTTTTCACAACTTTTGAGCTGAGCGGTGATGACAATACCACCGTCACTTTCCAGTTGCGAGAAACTTTATACGTCCTGAATTTGAGAGATTTTGGTGCATTGCTTGGTTTGCCTACTTCTGTCCTTGGAAGGCCTAGGGCGGGGCAAACTCGGGATGAAAAATTTGCCCGCGATCGATTTTGGTTTAAAATTGCCCGACAAAGGACTTTTAAATGAGGGAAGATGCGTTCTTTCTCCATTCGGAACCCCATCCTCCAATACTTGGCGCGTATCATAGGCAATTCCTTCCTGTCAAGCTATGATACGCACCACAATTGTAGTGCTACAACTGTGCAGTTGTTAGAGGATGCGGTTCTGAATAGAGGCCCATAGATCGACATGTCTGAGGCCCTAGCTACGCATTTCCCCCAGGTTGCGAAGGACAACCACAAGAAAATTTCTTGTGGTGGTGTTATAACGATGATAGCTAGAGCTTTAGGTGTCGATTTTAGCAGCATGACACCAGTTGACGGATCAGGAATTTATCTAGATGAAGTTTATTGCCCTTTTCCTGTTTGGCCCCAAAAGGGGGATTATAACAGTTTGTTCCTGTATAAGATTACTGAGTTGCGAGCTATAGCGATGCATAACCCCGAATGGGTTAGCCTAGATGTTGAGGAGAACTTCGGCATGCCGAAGAGGTCTGGAGAGTACATTCGGGATCATATATACCCGTGGTAAGTTCTATCAAGTTAATTACCCCGAGGGACCTCTAGACTATGGTGACGATGACATAGAGGTAGTAGATGTGTCGGAGGAGGAACCGGAGGTTGAAACCTCTCGAGATGAGGGTCGGAGAACATTACCTTCATCATCACACAGACCCTCTTCCTCCCACCAGACCGAACCTCAGGCCTCACAATTTTTCACCCCCGACTTCTCAGACTTCACACCACACCGACACTCCACTTTCACCCAGTCTACCCCCGGTTTTCTGGAGGACGTCAACATGAGTCCTCCGAGACACTCTTTGTTCTTCGGATCGGAAGACTTTTACAACCAATGGGGAGAAGTCTATGATCGTACACGTCAGACTTGGGAGAATTCCACCGCTTCACTCAACGTGGCCCAAAGCGCTTACAATGTAGCCCGGGATGCGCGCGATATTGCGGACAGCTCTTACGCTTATGCTAGGGACGGTTTTGAGTACGCCCGGAACAGCTTCGAAATGGCTAGGGATGCCCAAGCAACGAGGTTGGCGGCAGAGGAGAACCAGAGGTTGTTGCAACAGCAACAACACTATTTTGATCGATTTTTCGGTAAACCTCCGCCAGGGTCTTATTACCCACCACCTCGTCCCCCGGGTCCTATGTGAGTGGTTGAGTGTCGTCTGAGTTAGTGTGGGGGTGTAGGATGTCGGTTGTCAGTCGTCGGTAGTCATTTCTCCTGTTCTCAATAATCTTTATCAGTCTCTGCAGCGCCAATTTTTGGCATTTGATAATTTTGATTGTTGGTTATTGTTGATGGTGATATTTTTGTTGGTTTGGAAAGTTGTCAGCCCCTCCATAACCCTACTTGGGTCGTTACACACGTGAGGTTTATTGCAGGTACCTTAGAGAAGAAGGTCCTGATTGTTAGCTCCCGGTCTTAAGTTAATTGATCGCACCAATGCCATTTGAAAAATCCTAAATTTCTCTTTTTCTTTTGATTTTTCCCGATTGGTGCGGAATCGGGTGAGGTGACGGGATTACACCTACGCCCTTTCTCCCCTTATCGATTTTTCTCTTTTTCTTTTTCATTTTCCTTTTATTTCCACTTCATTTTCTTTTCTTATTTTTTTATTTTTCTTTTTGGCTAGGGTCTAGGTGACGTGATTACACCTAGGCCCGCCACTTCATTTTCTTCGTTTTTCATTTTCTTTATTTTTACCTCTTCGATTTTCTTTTTCATTTTCACTTCTTTTCTTTTTATTCTCTCCATTTTTGAAAAATACAAAAACATTTGAAAAATCATAAAAATTTAAAAAGATTTTTCGTTCTTTTCTCTTTGTCTTCGTTTTAAAAATTCAAAAAGATTCTTTCTCTACTTGTGCATTGGGGACAATGCACAGTTTTAGTGTGAGGGAGGGATCTACTATCCTTTTCTTCATTTTCTTTTTCATTTTTTTTCCTCTAAAAACCAAAAACCCAAAAAAAATTCATTTTTCTTTTTCTCTTCGTTTTAGTTTTCTTTTCTATTATTTTTGTTTTGTGTCACTTGTATTGCTTTGCATTCTCCTTCTTATAGGTACACCACCGACCATTTAGCATGGGTGCTTAAGGTAGCGAAAATGAAATGAAGACCGCGCGGTAATATCTTCTACCTTCGTTTTATCCCCTTCTCTTATGCATGGGAGTTTGGGCTTGTATGCTATTTGGAGGTTCACTTGGTGAACATTTTGGAATCGGTGATTGTGGATTGTGTTGACTTGATGGAGTTTGGAGTGCTTGGCTATACTTGTGTATTTGTTTTTTTTTCTCGAGTTTTTGTCATTTTTGTGTTCTTTTTCTTTGTGTATAGCTTGTCTAGGTAAAGTTTTCGAAAACCCGATTTTGAGTTTAGGCCGAGTGTTTATTACTCCCTTGTTAGTAACCCTTTTTGATTTTTGGACATACTTCTAGTAGAATGACCTTGAACCAATTTTTGCATTGAATTTTTACCATGCGTCCATCTTTTCTACTAGTAGTCTACATCGGGATTTGCATTTCACCACCTTGACTACCCATGGAGTGATAAGGCCTTGGTTACTGTTTTCCATTCTCTTAGGTGACCTTACTTGAGAAGCCATTTTTCTTAGTCCAAATTTCCATCCTTTTGTGGGTTCGGAGGGGGTGCACACTCGACTAGCCTATTTTTCTACCATTCACCCATTTACACAAATAAGTTTGCAAGAATATGTTTTACCTTGAACCTCAAATATACCATCTAGCCAAATATGGGCTATTCAAAGTAAGAAAAAAAAAAGGGAAAAATAAAGAAGAAGGGCATTTCAAAAAAAAAACCCTCAATCGAAATAATGGGGAAAAAAACTCGAAAAGAAAATCAAAATCTCAAAAATCGTTCCCAAACCCAAATAACCCCTTGGTTGACTTATTGTCGTGAAATGCCTACTAGAGGAACGAGTCCCAAGTAAGAAAAATAGCGGTAATTTGGCAATCCTTACCATTTTGAAAACACTTTCCATCTATTGGCTTTCTCGAGTTTAAGACGACCTTCTAGGCTTAGCTTAGGAGACGAGATAGCACTTACCCACAATGCTTGCTAACTCCATGGTTCTCACTTATCCACTCCATTTATCGTCCCGATGTAGGCATCTCTAGTGGAATTAGAAGGACCTTGGTAAATTTTCAATGTTTTTATTGTTTGATTGTCATCCTATTAGGATCATGTCCATGTCAATTTGTGTTACTAACTTGGTAGTATTCTCGCTTGTCTTAAGCTCAAATCGGTGCTTTCTCCGCCATTTCAATGAGGGACTCGGCGATTTATTTTCTCTTTGGTTGCGGCTATCTTTTTGTGTGTCCTTCTTGTTTTATGTGTTTGTGTGTGTGTGTTAG